>JMFS01051881.1:0-15758 GCA_000699545.1 Podiceps cristatus | reverse complement strand
ACGGATTCACTTCCGCTTGGGCTGAGCTCCTAGGGAATGCTTTTGCAGGTTTGCGGTACTAAAGAAATAAAGCTGCTTTTTAGTGAAAGGAATTATAATACCTCACAGTTTTGGCAAAGAATGTCCTCCTCCTCCACCCAGAGGAGGACAGAGGGCTGCAGTGGTAATCCCAGGCCCCCAGCGAGGAGCCTGGCTGACGCCTGCCCAGGAGTCACAACTCCATCTTGGCCAGGCGGCGCAGCCGCTTCACCACCACACGCTGCTGAAGTGAAATACCCGGCCTCCTCACTCTTAAATGGCATGAGAACACCACCAAGATAACATAAAGCCAACAGAGATGCTCCATTGCCTGTCGTTAACCCTGACAGATTCGTTAAAGCGGACTCCGGCAGGACTTAGCCGCAGCGGGCACTGTCAGCGTTGTTTTAAAAAAACAGACTTCATCAAGGGACACAAACATGTAAGGCCATGCAAAGCTGTGAGGCGTTACAAGGGCACTGTGCCTCAGGGTCATTCCCTAGGGCTCGAGAGCTTAATTTAAAAATATATGAGCTGTATGAAAGGGAAGGGGGTAGGTAAGTGGAGAGGAGATGAGAAAGAAAGTAGAAAGAAAAGAGAATGTGAAAAGAATGAGACAGCAGTCAAAAAAAAACCAACCCCAAAACAAAAAAAAAAAAAACAGACCCAAGAGGTGACTGAGCAAGAAAAACAGCCCAACTAACCAAATCTCACAGCTGAATCTTTTTCTCATAACTAAGTTCCTTTATCCGTTATTCTGTGGGGACCACTGATGGAATACGGAAAGCATACTCAAGGGAAACGATTAAACCGTGATTAACGCAGCACTCTGCCTGAAATTTGTAGCTCATTTTCTCAGGAAAAATATTTGGAGGAGTGTTGTGCTGTTAGAAGAATATTTGGACAGCATGGCTGGGCAGTGTTGGGGCTGGAGCAGCCAGAGGTAGCTGGGAGCCCTTTCAGAAACCCAACCCCGTGCGCCAGCTCTGAAGAGACCAGCGCCGGCGCGGCCCATGGAGCAGCACCAGGGACGAACATATCCGGGGTCGGTGCCCAGCCCTGCCTCACCAGCCAGCTGCGTGGGAATAGAGACGAAAGGGAAATGGAACTTCTTGCAGCTGGATGATTGCCAATGAACTCAAAACGTAATGTCCCTTGCCTTTTATTTATTTTGAGCACGAAAGGGTGAATTTCATCTTTGCTTTCATGCTGAAAGTATGAAGCATTAAAGAATGATGTCTCTCTTGCAGTGGGGTTATCACCTATCTAAATTGTGCCAGATTTTCAAAGTGGAAATGGAATATTTTTCTTGCTGCTTATTTAATTTCTACCTTTAGGAAATATTTTTTTCCCCTCCTGTTTGAACAGCATGATTAAGAAATGCCATGCACCTCTAATAGAGAGAGTTGAAATAACGGCAGAGGGAAGGTTGTGGGGGTCTGCCGTGTTTATCCAAACAGAATTTGTCACAGGCTATCTTGGCTCTGATGATCTTAGTCAATGTATTGGGTATCTTGAATAAGATATTCTAAATTGTGTCTTCTTCTAGCTGTGGGGGCAAAATGGGCTTTCAAAGGCTGGAGTGTGTCTTCTTTACCCTCTAAAATAAAGAAATAAAAATTAGGTTTGACTGGAGAAGCTGAGCAGATGGTGGTCTGTAAATCCTTTACAAGTCATCCAACTTTTAGAAGAACAGTGGAACAAGTGTGATGGGTGGGAAGGTTCATGCATCTCGTTTCTTTTATGTAACCCAACATCCTGCGCTAGGCTGAGTACGGTCTCCTGGGAATTCTCCTGCCGTTCCTTCAGAAGTAACAGGGATGTATAGCCACTGCCTGTAATGACTGAGCTCTTGGCAACAGCTGCTTGGGCTTGAATAGATACCTGATGCATAAAAATCCCATCCCAGGGTGCATAAATTAACATTACATGGAAAGAAGACAGGAAACCATGATCCCAATCCACTTAACACTAATCCCAAGGACTGAACTGAATAGAGAGCAAACAGGGGAAAATCTCAGCCATTAGGAAGGTTCTCTCTGATATGTGGTGGGGATGTTTCTATATGGAATTTCAGTTCGCAAACTGGAACTATTCATTCTCAAAGTGTGAAAAATATATAAAAAAATTTAATATGTTTAAGTGTTACATTTAAATCCTCCTTTCTCAAATGGAAAGTAGTATCTCTCTCCAATCTTCGTGGACAGCTGAACATTATAGAAACACATATTCTCTGTAGATTATATCTTCAAGCTCTTATTTTTAAATATTTCCCTGCCTTTCCCCCCCCCCCCTCCCCCCCATTCTCCTATTTAGCCATTCATATTTTCAAAATCTTTTAGTGGAGCATTGATCAGTGCCCACAACTGTAACTAAACAACTTTCAATTCCTTGCAGACACCAGCACCTAGAAAACCTCTGTCATGCTTTTACCATATGACACATGTTAAACAGATTCTAGCAGATTAGCACTGGTAGGCCAACCTGGCTGAAATCTGATCATGAATCATGTGTCCACTTCCCTCAGAAGGGTTCTTTTCTTCGTATTTGATGGATTAAGATAAGCAAGAAGTTTACTTCTTCAAACTTGCTACATCTGGGTCCATGGCTATGCTGTTTAGTGTACACTAATTGTATCCTTAAGGCAGAATCTCTAGAAGGAGCAATCTGTACCGGGAAATTATGAATAAACCCATTGAAGACCTCAAACTTCATCAGCAGGGAAATGATACGCATTTCACAACTGGTTAACAAGGGCGCTTTCTGCTCCTTCTAATGGTAAAGCAATGATATAGTCTGCTATTTGCTGCAGAGTATATAACTCACATCCAAGCCACTTGCTAACAAGGTGTTTTGCCTCAGCTTCCCACAGTTGTCCAGAGATCTTAGTACTATGGAGAAGTTTGTAAATACTCAACAAAGTCTCCAGGCTAAGGACTGCGACATTTGCTTTCTTAAAGCAAATCTACTCCATTATTCTGATGTCTTTTGTAAAAGCAGGGACTGGAATGTATTGCAGCCCCCAGAGCACATTCTTAGGTGCCTGAAGTGCCACAGTGGATCTCAAGCACCAGTTAGCACAGCAGAAGTTGTATTTTAACTGATATTCACATGAGAGAGGCTGCAAGAGTCTTCTGACTTATAACCGGATCATAATGAAAAGAAACAGACCTTCACGTATTTTCTGTTCATAAGTCAGTAGGAAACTATGGAAAACCAGGGACTGGTATAGTTAAACTGTGTTAGTCTTCAAAGCCAAATATCTACAGAAAACATCATAGAATAAATTCTTGAATATTTAACAGATGAGCTGAATTTTGCTTCAATCTATATATTTTGGATCCTGAGAGGTTTTGACGACTGTCAACTGCAGGACTTTGTAAGATGGAGGAATGGCTTATGTCTGGAGAAGATTGGTTAAAACACCATGTTTCTATGTATCTATGTATCTATGTATGTATGTATCTATGTCATACTAACTCCAGACATGCTAGAATTAGTAGTAAAAAAATAGCAGAAAAAGATACCTTATTGCTGAGATGATCAATTAATTAAATCACATATTTTTAGACTAAGATTAAAGCCCCACAATGGTAGATTTTTTCCCCCACCTTCATAGGTGAGAAAACAAAGAGAGAGAATGAAAGGTATGAATTTAAATACCATTCCAGTGGAATACACAGAGCTTAAAAACTACCACCTTTTTGTTAGAATAAATAAAAAATATTTCCTATTTATAAAAGAGTCTTATAGAATTGTATATGCATTAAATCCATAAGGGTTTTTTTTATATGCAATGACAGTCTGTAAATTATGAAAAGCAAAACCATAGGATTTGGTATAACATAATCTTATACCTGCTTTTTTTCTATAATTCCATAGTAGAGATGTGATTTTTAATAAATGCTATATTCTCAGGATACTTGTATAGGATCAAATTAGTCAGTCTTTATATAAGAGTCTAATTTAAAATGTCATGTTAATTCCATTATGATTTATAGATAAATCATCTGAAATCCAGAAATTTTTGAAAATAGTGGCTTTTGATGATGCCATTCATCCATGCTTTATAGCATTGTTTTGAATAAGTGGGGCTACCCACTTTGGTGTAGGTTCTTTCTGTTCTTGCTCTTTTATGAACTACTTTTATATGCATTTTTGAAGAAAATGGTGAGAAATTACGGTGGGTTTTTGACCAAGAGTCTATCTGTCTTCATTTTATTTTTCACAATCAGAGAGATGGGTCACTTAGCGTGGGCAACATTAGGTCTGTCTGTCCCGTAATTACATTGTTCTGTTTTCCTTGCTAATTTTAACAATCAAGCTTTTAATTATTGGGTTTTCAGGGGAGGATGAGGGATTTCTGGCAGTGGGATTTTCCTGCTGGATGCACAGAGGTTGGGAGGGACTTCAATTAGCTAACCTCTGTTGGTCATTCCGTTCCCAGAACCTCAACTATCTAGTCGAACCACTCTTATCATAGAATCATAGAATCATAGAATCATAGAATAGTTTGGGTTGGAAAGGACCTTTAAAGATCATCTAGTCCAACCCCCCTGCAGTGAACAGGGACACCATTACCCAGATCAGGTTGCTCAGAGCCCCGTCCAGCCTGACCTTGAAAGTTTCCAGGGATGGGGCATCTGCCACCTCTCTGGGCAACCCGTTCCAGTGTTTCCCCACCTGCATTGTAAAAAATTTCTTCATTATATCCACTCTAAATCTCCCCTTTTAATTTAAAACCATCACCCCTTGTCCTATAACAGCAGGTCCTATTAAAAAGTCTGTCCCCATCTTTCCTATAGGCCCCCTTTAAGCACTGAAAGGCCGCAATCAGGTCTCCCCGCAGCCTTCTCTGCTCCAGGCTGAACAGCCCCAACTCTCTCAGCCTGTCCTCATAGCAGAGGTGCTCCAGCCCTCGGGTCATCCCTGTGTCCCTCCTCTGGCCCCGCTCCAACAGCTCCGTGTCTCTCCTGTGCTGAGGCCCCAGAGCAGACGCAGCACTGCAGGCGGGGTCTCACCAGAGCGGGGCAGAGGGGCAGAATCCCATCCCTCGACCTGCTGCCCACACTGCTGGGGATGCAGCTCTGTTCTTTCTTTCTTATTAGAAAGTTTTTCTTAATGTCTAACCTGAACCTCCATTGCTGCAATCTATTGCCCCTGCTTGTTTTTCTACTGGGCACAGAGAACGGATTTACTCTCTTTCACTTTTTGTAAGACTCATGTGGTTAAGATTTTGAAACAGTAGTTTGAGGATCTGGAGTAGCAAGCTGACATTGAGCAGGTAGGTTGGCATTTTTGTCACGTCTCCATGACTTTTCTGGACTAAACTGCCCCAGCTGTTCTAATAGTTTCTCATAGGTCATATTTTACAGATCTTCTCATTATCCTGCCTGTTCTATTTTGGGTTGTCTATAGATTTTTTGCAGAGCGGTGCAAGTAGAATATTACAGCTGCAACTTTACTGCTACCAAGAAATATAATGCTGAGTATTATAGCTCTCAGTACTTTATGTATCTCAGTATAAACTTTGCCTAAATGATTCATATTCTATCTGTCCTGCTTCTTATTGTTACAGATAAAATAGAATTTAAGAAAAGCCTCTTTCCTATTTACATTTAAACTCTTTTGTTATTCCTCCTTTCTCTTTTTCATCTCTGCTGGCTTTCTAGATATGCACTCCAATCCCCTCAAATCCACACAAAGCTATGACTGCCTTTCTTGCGCACATTTGTATTGCACTTATTTCTACTCACTTCCAGTATATTTGGTGCCTTCCTTTTCCCCCAATTCAATTTCAGACTTCTTGGATTGATCTTCAATATTCTGTCACATTGTCTTTTCCAGTATTATAAGTCTCCAATACTTTTATTTCCCTCCACTGTTCTTGTCAAACTTTATCTTCCCATTTGCCATTTTTTCATGCAAATGCCTCCACAGTTATTTGTTTGGTTGTTTTTTTCCCCCATACTATCTCAAATGAAAACCTGCCAAATAATACTTAAAAAAATCATAAACTGCATTGGAGTGATTGTTGGGGGTCCATATTTAATATTTTGGGTATCAAAAAGTTAATAACTGGAGGTTTTAATAATCTGGGTAGAGATACACCCTTTATTTAAAACAAAACTTGTACTTATGAACTGAAAAAATATTATCTGCTAGCTAGAGTAGCATTTCCTAGTTATTATGATTGTTTGACCCTAATACCTTTAAGTTGCTTTTAACTTTGCCACCTTTGACATTTTTCATCTGATGTATTACTACCTGGGCATCTTCTACCCACTGAGCAGTTATGGACAACTGCTACCCACATAATGCAGGTGTTTTTGGAAAAGAAATTGAGACTATCCTGCAGATATCTGGGGGCTTTTTCTTTGAAATATTCAAGAGTTTTCATGATTGGGAGGAGAGATTTGATATTTGTTTGGAAGTTTGTCATTCATGACAGTGGTGGTTTCTGTTTTCATGGAAATTGGGCAAAATTGTCTTGGATATAAGTCACTTCATTTATGTCAGGGCCCGGAGGGCACTAAAAGACCTTGATGGCCCTGACAAGCCCCACCTGGAGCCTCCACACCACACCCTCTGCCCATGGGCTCAGGGGCTTTATTTAAGCTTCACACCCCAACATGTTCTCTCTGAAGACCCCTTCCTCTGATCTGGGCCTTTAGCTGCAGACAGATTTCCTGGCTTGACCTCAGCTCTGCCTTATTTCTGTAGACCTGCCTGGTGATTCCTGGGTCCGATCCTAACTCTGACCTGCAGACTGACTAAATGGCTTGACCTTGGACCTGCCTCATTGCCATAATATTGCCATATGATCTGGATTCTTGGTTGGACTGGGACACCCTCTTCCATCCTGTCCCGCTTGCTTTGCTCAGGTACTGTGGGACTGGGTCCTAGCTAGTGAGGATGCTGACATGCCGGCAGCGTGATTCCCCCTTGGCTCTTGGTTTGCCTTTTCTTAAGGAGCAGTTTCCTGGCAATGTGTATGATATCAGCATACTGAGCATTTTCTTGGGTTTAGCTCCCAAAGTATTTGGAAACCCTATTCATTACTGAATGTGGAGTGGTGGGGGAACCCACAACGACACAAACTTGTTTAGTTTTACATTACAACTGCCTATGTTTGGTTTGGGGACTTGGAAGCTCTGAAGGCTTCTTCCTGGAACAGTGTCTTCCTTTTTGACTAAACTAAGGCAGATCAAGGCACCAAAACTACTTGGAAGGACTTTTTCTCTCAAGTTCACAGTTACTTTCCTGCTAGTGCCCACAAGGAAGAATCAAAAGGATCTTAGTCGGACTTGAAAGGAAGGGAAAACTTGGGACTGGCTAGTGTTGGAAAGCAGTATCAGATGCCAGTGGAGCTGGGACGTACAGGGAGACACCTGAGAAACACCACAGACTGCTAACTATTTGGTAGATCAGACATAGACAACTCAAATTTGTCATCTACCATATGTAAAAACTTTCTACTCTCACTTCCCTGTCAGAAAAGATAATCTCAACCCCTTCTTTATGATGGTAACTGTTATGCTGTTTCTGAGGCATTTATACACTATAGTGATAAGGTTTTTTTTAAATAAAGAAGTGCCAACTTAGAAGACATAAGGAGGCTAATTATTTTGCTTTGAGTGGGGCATGAATAGTATGCAGTAGAAGAACCTAGGTCACACTCTGTAGAGTGAAGCTGGAAAAAGTATTGAGAAACAGGACAACAAAACACCATTCTCCGTAAAAAAACCAAGCAAACCAACCACAAAACCCAAACCTCATTTAGTCAAAGGCTACATTTGTTACTTTTTTGATAGACTAATTTAAATAAAAGAGGGAGGGGAGAAGACTTGCTAAAGATACTTTCTTTTGTAAAAACAGAATGAGGGAAGCTAAGATGTAGACTGTAAAGAATCTATGAAAGAGAACCTCATATGCTTTCTGGATTTACATAGTTAAACACAAAAGCCACATTGTCAGACTCGCATGAATTCCTACCTATCTGTAAGTATGTCATTAATCTTTTCACTGAATTTCAGTAAAGCTTCTCAAAGCTTACCTATTTGTACATAGCATGCTATGGAAGTCCTAGGACTATTTTTTCACACTTTGCTCAGGTATGATACTGAAGTGAGATTACTGTCATTTGTCCTCATATTCAAGCACAAAATAGCACTGGCATTTCTGTGGGCTCTCCGCCACGTTTGAAAGGGGGTGATATGGGCTGGTATGTCAGGATGTTCTTTTCACCTTTGTATGGCTCAGAGGGGTGAGGCTTCACCATTTTCAGAAGTGGCCTTCTAGAAGGCCTGTGGAGCATAAAGAGAGAGATGGAGGACAGGAAGAAGGTAAACATCCTCCCGCCCCTGATTATCCTAATGCATGGAACAGGATGCTGTAGAGTCTCCATCCTTGAGATTGCTCAGGCCATGTCCAGTCAAGGTTTAACTATCTGCTCTATCTGAGCCTGCTTTGAGCAGGAGGAAGACTAGAGATCTCCAGAGGTCCCTTCCAACATGAATTATTCTAAGATCCCAGATTTAGACAAGATAGCTACAGCAAGATGACAAAATTATTTCTGCTGTGGTCTCAAGGGGAAGAACACTGACAGTGTAAGAGCCTCAGTAAATGTGGGAGAAGTAAAAAAATACTGGGGAAGTAGTTATGGTTGAAAGATAAGAAGGAAAGTGAAAAGTCATTTCCCAGTTTCTATTTTATTACTTGTGGACTAAATAATTTCTAAGCAGGTCATGAGCTTTTGAAAAATACATGTAAGAATGAGAGAACTAGTGACAATAACAGTTAAACTCCTGTAGTTTCACTGCCCTAGCACAGCAAAATGTAAATGATACCAGAAGGCCAAATATAAATGTGGAAAGTGATTCAGTATGCAAGATTTTGTTATAGTAAATGAAGATCTCTGACCATATGATTAGCTTGACATGGGGTCTGTGTCAGTGCCCTGAATGAATTAATAGGTTTTAATAATCCTGACCACCCTCAGCAGTGGTGTCCCCATGTCCTGCTGCCCAAGGACCAAAGAGCCCCACTTCCACTTGGCCCTGGGCCTTCAGTCCATGCCTGAACTGTGTGGCTGGAGTGGGTGGTTCCAGCTCTTGATCTTGACCTCAGGCCGTGGACTGACTTCCTGCTCTGGCCTAGAACCTGCCTGATCACCATGGACTTGCCTGGTGATGGCTGGGCTGTGTCTGACCCACGTTACCATCACCGGACCTGACCCTGACTTGTGTTTCTGGCTTGACTGTGGTGACAAGGCAAGTCCAAAATCTTGTTTGATGACCTGGACTCTCAGCTGGGCCGGCCCAGCTCACCTTGACTGGGGCTGTGGGATGGGGCCCTGGGTGGCAAGGTCCCTACCCCACCAGCCATATCGTGTCGTCAGCTCCCTGTCCTTAGGGAGCAGCTGACCCTTGCTGCACCCTGACAACTAACTCAGGCCTTCCTAAGCCCTGAATCGAGCACAGTGGGCCCTGGCCCATGGATGTGTGGGGTCTTCCCTCACGACTCCTCTCAAGTGATGAGCCTGACCCTGGGCTTTGGTGTCCCCATCACACTGGCCCCCTGCCTAGCCCCAGCTCCTGAGCGAACCCTCCTGCCGGAGCCCAGCTGGCAGCCTCTGGGGCCTGGCCTCCAGGGTTCCTGCCACCTGCCAGTCCCCTCTGCTGCGGCCCTTTCCCAGGCCCTTGTCCCCGCCCTGGCTCGGTGTCCATGAAGCAGCCCACTGACCACCTACACCGATGAAATCCCTCTACAGCAAACCCCTCTGAACCCAGATCTCTAAGGTGTGAGGACACATCTTGTTTGGGAGCAGGGACAGAGCCTCACCTGGGTCCCCTGCCCTCTGCTCGGGGACTCTGAGCTTTGGCCTGTGCTGTCAGTCCTTGCCGGAGCTGGGCTGTAGGAGTGCTGGTCTCTAGCCCAGCCACAGCCATGCCCCTGCCTTCCTAGCCTGACCTTGGCCCTGCCCGTCACTACAGACCTGCCTGGTGATCCCTGGGCTGTGTCTGACCCTGGCTACCATCATCAGGCCTGAGCCTGGTCCCCACCCACAGCCTGACTTCGTGGCTTGATGCTGGACCCCCCTCATCACCGCAGACTTGCCTGGCATGAGCGGGCTTCATCTGACCCAGGTTACCATCACCAGACCTGGCCCTGAGCCATGTTTCTGGTTTGACCTCGGCCCTGCCTCATCACCATGGACTTGTCTGCTCTGGGTTCTGGGCTGACCCTAATTCCCATCCCCGGGCTGCCCTGCTCGTGGCCCTCAGGGACTGGGGGACGTAGCCCTGACTGTCCTGCCAGCCTCACCACGCTGGGTTCCGTGCCCGCCAGGAGCAGTCGGCCATTGCTGCTTCCCCACGCTGTGAGCGCAGCCTTTACCAGCACCAAAGCAGCAACAGAGAGTCGTCAGAATTACAGCCAGACTTTGCAGCATATTGTGATGCTTTCCTTCTTTCTGCCCAAGAAATTGGAAACAGTGAAGGCTGAGAGTATTCACCAATGGAAGTGCATTTGAGCTTCAGCCAGGTCTTGAAATGTAACAGCCTCTCTGCAATAATGTTCTGCTTATATATTAATTGTTCATTTTTATGAGATTGTAAAGAGAGAGTGCTGAAAGTAGTTAAAACAGAGACTTTCATGCTGTGGCAATAACTGTATGCTTTTGAATACCACTGGCATCAGACTTAATTCTTAGACATTATAATTATGTGAGGGCTCATTCTCAGTGAGTGTGCTGTAGCTTGTCTTCCCTATTTAATTTACATTACAATATTTTGTACTTTTCTTCTAGGCTTGAATAGGAAGGCAAGCAGGTGATGAGATTTTGCTCTCTGGTTGACTTACTAGGATTTGCTGTAATTTAACTGCAATCAGAATTTAATGTAGTTGGGGGTTTTTGGTTGGTTGGTTCGTTTGGGGGATTTTTTTTAAAGTATCCCTGGATGTTCATTCCATAGGCTTTTTTTTTTTTGTCAGAATGGAAATTAATGTTTCTTGAATGAAATTAATGGAAGTTTCTGTTTCACATTTCAGAGCCTTAACATCCTAATAGTGACTTTATTCTCTTCATCCTGATGTTAGCAGGTAACTCAGGTAGGAAATTAAAAAGAGCTGTGCAGTGAACAAAAGGCATTTACAGGTCTGGTAAACAAGGAACCTACCCTTTGAACATAAATTTTGCATTATCATTTTTACTGATAAGCAAACAGAGAAGCATCTATTTCTAGATGCTTCACATTTCTATGAGCTAACTGCTTGTGAAGAGTTTTGAAAACAAAGACCTCTTGGTAAGTAACAATTTGAGATTTTTAATTATGTAATCTGTGCTCCTTTAGGAGTTTAGTCCCTCATATAGTTAAGGAATTCATGTTGAAATGTCACGTGAATAGTGTAGTTTAGTAAGCTGCTGATGAATGAAGTAGTCAGAGCTGGATCATATTAGATGTAAAAAATTTAAGTTGACTGATAGCATGAATTAATTCAGACCAATGTAAGGATCATCACGTGGCATGTACAGGACAACCAGGTGATCAGGCCCAGTCAGCATGGGTTTATGAAAGTCAGGTCCTGCTTGATCAACCTGATCTTCTTCTATGACAAGGTGACCTGCTTAGTGGATGTTGTCTACCTGGATTTTAGTAAAGCCTTTGACAACTTTTCCCACAGCGTCCTCCTGGAGACACTGGCTGCTCATGGCTTGGATGGGTTTGCTCTGTACTGGGTTGAAAACTGGCTGGATGGCCAGGCCCAATGAGTTGTGGTGAAGGGAGTTAAATCCAGTCAGTGGCCAGTCCCAAATGGGGTTCTCCAGGGCTCAGTCGTGGGGCCAGTTCTGTTTAATACCTTTATCAATGATCTGGATGTGGGTATCGAGTGCACCCTCAGTAACTTTGCAGATGACACCAAGTTGGGAGGGAGTGTTGATCTGCTGGAGGGTAGGAAGGCTCTGCAGAGGGTCCTGGACAGGCTGGATCCATGGGCTGAGGCAAATTGCATGAGGTTCAACAAGGCCAAGTGTCAGATCCTGTACTTGGGTCACAACAACCCCAGGCAATGCTACAGGCTTGGGGAGGAGTCGTTGGAAAGCTGCCAGGCAGAAAAGGACCTGGGAGTGCTGGCTGACAGGTGGTGGAACATGAGCTGGCAGTGTGCTCAGGTGGCCAAGAAGGCCAACAGCATTCTGGCTTGTATCAGAAACAGTGTGGCCAGCAGGACAAGGGAAGGGATTGTCCCCCTGTATCTGGTACTGGTAAGGCCACACCTCGAGTTCTGTGTTCAGTTTTGGGCCTCACTACAAGAAAGATGCTGAGCCCAAAGAAGGGTGACAAAGCTGGTGAAGGGTCTAGAGTGCAAGTCCTGTGAGGAGCGGCTGAGGGAACTGGGGTGGTTCAGCCTGGAGAAAAGGAGGCTGAGGGGAGACCTTATTGCTGTCTACGGCTGCCTGAAAGGGGGTTGTAGCGAGGTGGGTGTGGGTCTCTTCTCTCAAGTAACAGGTGATAAGACAAGCAGAAACAGCCTAAAGTTACATCAGGGGAGGTTTAGATTGGATATTAGGAAACATTTTTTTACTGAAAGGGTTGTCAAGCACTGGAACAGGCTGCCCGGGGAAGTGGTTGAGGCACCATCCCTGGAGGTATTTAAAAGTAGATGTGACACTTAGGGACGTGGTTCAGTGATGGTCTTGGCAGGGCTAGGTTAACGGCTGGACTTGATGATCTTAAAGGTCTCTTCCAACCTAAACAATTCTATGATTATATTAAGAGAATGAAATACTCCTTATTTGTAGGGTATGTACACATAGAGCATGTACACTCATATCCTGAGCACTAGCATGCACACACACACAATTCTCCACAAAGACAGTCTGTACTTAACAGCGATATAATAACATGTAGTCATTTTGAGTTAGACATAGTACAGGTGAATTTGCTACCTTGCTATAATTCATGGTTTACTCACATTCTGTTTTTTATACCACCCCTCTTAGTTTGAACAGATTTTTTCCATCATCAAAAAAAAAAAACACAACAAAAAAAAACCCATGAGCTTAATGTGTGATGTCTGAATCTGAGAACTTTAACTTTTTGTCCTACTGTCCTTGAGACAGATCAAGCATGCCCTAGACATAGAAAGGAAGACAAGAATAATCCTCAATACTGTAATTATTTTGTCCTTTTAACTTAGATTTGATACTATACTCCATTTGTACTTTCATATGTTAATATATATTACTGTTTATATTATCTTGGAACTTTTGCAGAGTTTATAATATTTTCTACTCATAACATCTATTTACATTACAGCTCTAAGAAAACAACATGGAAAATACATCTTTGTCACCTTTCGTTGAAATCTGGGAGTTTCCTGAGCTTCGTCTTCTGTACTGCATTTTTGACTGCCTACCATCTTCGTCACCGTGCTTCTGTTGCACTTTTCTCTGTAGCTGTCACAGTTTCCTTGAGAGAACCTTGGGTGGCTCTGAACTGCACACTGCAATTCCCACTTCTTCTATTTAAAAGACAATTGAGCAAAGGTCATGCTAAGTTGTTCTTGTATGACGTCCCAAGGGAGGTTAAAGATCAGCTCAAAGTAATCTGCTGTGATAAAGTCATTTAGTAGAGGAAGTCCCAAATCTTGCTGGGTTATTTTTCTTTTCCAAAGCAAACTGCATCCCTGCTCTCTCCCCCAGACCCCCCACCCCCCCTTTTTTCTTTTCCTCTGCAGCATTTAAATATGCTTGTTATGCTGTACTGCAGGAAACAGATGCATTCTTGTTATGGCCAGAGATGAATGTCAGGATTGAACTAGCATTCATGAAAAAGGCTTTTGTTTGATGTGCGCTGTCCCACAGTGGAGCTATGGCAACAACTTCAGTTTGGTAAATTAACTGTATCACTGTGTACTGGCTCAAATCATGGCATCACCTGAAAGACAAACATGCCACTGTTTGTGTGACAGCTCACAAGGGGTATTGTTTTATTTTAATCAAAATCATTAAATTCCAGCCAATTCAAAAGTCCAAAGCATGTGAAAGCTAGGTATATGTGAAATGCAGTATCACTTCATTTTTATTCAAACTGAACTATTTTATGGCATTGTTATTTTATAAATGTTTCTCTATCATAGCTAAAAAAATTAGTAACTTGCTCAGTGATGTGAACTTGTTTTCTGCATGTGATTAAAAAAAGAAAGAAAACAAACACTGGACACACACATGAAACGCAGTCTGCAGGTCAGACAAGCATTCTTCCTATAGCTGTCAGTGTTTCCAAGGATGTGGGTTTGCTACAGCTAAGCTGATCTAGTAAGTAACTGCTGCTGAGAGGGGGGTCTCATTCTCTTGAGTGCCTGGGAATGGGCATTCTGTCTGTCAGGGTGGCTGGGGGAGCAGACTGGTCTCTTTGAGCAGCAGGGAGCTACTACAGGTGACTAGGGTGGTGGTTCTGCTTCCATCTAAGAGCAGGTCCAGGAGTGAGAGGTAATGTTGTACTAGAAAGTGGGTAGACAAGATAGAAGGATCAATGTCTGTTTTGTGTGGGGGGGTTTTGGGGTTTTTTTTAATTATTATTTCTCTCTTACCAATGCAAACGAGTCCTTGTGGAGAAGGAAAAAAACTTTCAGAGCCACAAAAATTCTCTCTTCTTGATAGCTGAAAATAGTCAGTATATTCAGGCCAGATAATACTAGCTAACACTCCCATAACAGCACGTCAGCTGTAAGGACAGAGTCCTATTTGCTCTCAAATGGCTCTGAAGTGTTCATACTACCTGCCTTTGTAAGATGTTGGAGTCAGTGCCCACGTATCTTCATAAGCAGCGAATGTTCCTCCAGAAAATTCTGCAAATGAAGGTGGCAAGTTCTTTGGGTGACTGGCCAATATCGGCGACATTTGAAAAAAGATCAAGGTTCTAAGCAGACCTAAGGCATTATAGATGAGAGGCCTTGTAAAGCTTCAGTTGTCTCAACTGATGCTTTTAGAAACATTTCCAACTATCTTTGAGACTGAAATGTACCCATTTCCAGACACAGCTCTTGCTCGTCAGCTGAAGGCTGCTCTGTAATACTTGACTTGTGCAAGTGAAGGCAGTGTTGTAGCACCAAGATGAGAACATACCCCGCCTTCCTGCCCCCCCCCCCATCAGGTGTATGCAAGGCAAAAGCTACTAAGTCCGTTCTCTGAGCCCTCCATACTTATCCTCTTGAGAAATCCAGTCTGAATCTATTTTTTCTCATGTCTAGCAAGAAAGAGAGAAAAAAAAAAAGGTAAAGGGAACTGGGAAATTATCTATCTTGCCACTAAGCTGGCTGAGCACACCTGTCTGAAGAAACTATGCAGTAATTTACTGAAGGAGTTCATGAAACTTGTGACGGGGATAGCGATACCTACTCTAAACAGGTGAGAAGAAAACCATGCCTGTTATGGCTATTACTCATAGTCTGCCATCATCACCCTCGTATATATATTGTTACAATTTGTTTAAAGCTGTGTGGGACATGCCCCTTCCTCCCAGCAGCTACTGATGTGCTGACAACGTGCTGCTGGCGGTCCTTGAGCCTCTCACTGCAGCCTCGCTCGTTTTAAGACGGCTGCAACCAACGGCTACCTTCTCCCTGTTCAGGGCGGTGCATTTACGCCGTCTTGCCGGAAGAACGGCACCACGCCACTCCGGTTCACGGGCCCCGGCGCCCTGGCAGCGGGAGGGAGAACCCCCAGACGCAAC
>JMFS01051879.1:0-10793 GCA_000699545.1 Podiceps cristatus | reverse complement strand
CTCTGCTCCGGCACCTGGAGCTCCTCCTCCCACCCACCCCCAGCCTTCTTTACTGAACTCAGTGTCTGCAGAGTTGTTGTTCACTTATTCTTACTCCTCTCCTTAGCTGCAGTTCCAGAGTTTGATTCCTGACCCCACCCCCTCCCTTCTTAAAATAGATCACGCCAGAGGCGATATCACCATTGCTGACTGGCTCAGCCTTGGCCAGCGGCAGGGGCCTCTTGGAGTGAGCTGGTATTGAGAAAGCTTCTGGCAGCCTCTCACAGAAGCCACTTCTGTAGCCTCCCAGCTACAAAAACCTTGCCATGCCAACCCAACACATACATAGATAGGTTGATTATTAATTCAGAGTCTTTTCACAAGAGATTCAAATGTCTATGCAGACACCGCAAAGTGGCTGCTTAATCTGTATAGACTGAAATACATCTTGAGAACAACACATATTTAACAACATCATCTGAAACAGGCATCCCAACAGAAGCCAGCCTACAAACTCACTTTGTTACCTAAGTTCATTCTAGTTCACATCACAAAGAGAAAACGCTACTCCCAGAATCAATGTTGAACTTGCATGCTGAACAACAGGTTTTGCCAACTGTAGATACAACTTGTTTACTGCTCGTCTGACAGGACAGAACGGATTAAGCCTACCCAAAACATAATCCTGAGTCATTTCTCTATGAACTATTTTTCTTTGGTTTCTTCTCACTTTTTTGTGTGAAATCATGGCAGAAACGTAGACAATAGTACTATACACAAGAGTTTGTGGCAAAGGGATTTTCCCACTGGCCTCTAATGTGAGTGACATTGTCCAGAACCAAGGTTTTGAAAGAAAGACTGAAATTATTTTTTGTTCTATGATTTATGGGGAAAGTTAAATTGTCTTCTTCTAGGAACTGAAGAACTAAGAATTTGCTAGGCATACAGAATTTTAGTTTACATTATTTTGTTTAGTTTAAAATGGCTGTCTTGTGCTTTACCATTCTATCAGGCTTAATACAGAATACAATGATTATTTCTGGACTAGAAGGAAGACAAGGGGGGAGAAGAGCTATGATATTTTTATTTGCCTGGAGCCATGCAATCGTGTTCAGTTATAAATCTGTTGTCAGTTCCACTGATCAATGACTATTAGCAATAAGTATCACTAGTCACCACCTTGACACTGATGAATGGTATAACCAAGAACAGGAGAAATCTCCTGATAATGGCATCTAGACTCAAAAAGATCATCCATCCTCCTTTATTTCTCCTGTCCCTTATTCCAAGCAGTTATTGCTCTGAATGAGTAACACTCCAGTTTTTCCTGTCTGAAGTTATGTTTAGAACTTAGTTATGTTGCTTTAGTGATGTCTTTCACACGTGCATCTTCCTATGCAACCCACTAATGAATCCTTCCTTCAAATGAATTTATAAAACAACAGCTTTAAGTATATAAGTACTTCTGTTTTCTTGAAAATAATTTCAGAAGCTAGAAACAAGAAGAGAAACCTTAATCAAAGTAAAGCTAACTTTCCATGAACAAACAGTCAAGCACTCTTCAGGCTACCAGTTGAACAATTTATTTATATTAATTACTGGGAGAAGAGCCTTGGATTTTTACACACACATATGTATTTGACTGTACATTTGTTTTATCTATTCAAATTCAGATTTTGATTAGAATCTCTGGCTTTGTTTGAATGTAAATATGTTTCTATTCAAATGCAATTTTGTGTAAACAAATGCCTTCTGTAGCTTAAAGATTCTGGTCAGGTCTCTATAAAACAGAAGGTCCCATCCCTAGCTGTGGAAAAAATACTAACATAGAACACACTATTCTACTTTCACTAAGGTTGGGAAACCATTTTCCACATCATGCCTTACAAGGCAGGCAGAACATAAACACATTGCATTACTCGCATTTGTTTGCAAACAGAGAAGGACTTGTGGATGATGTGATGGTTAGAGGTCATCTTGGGCATAGCAATCACAAGAGAGTTTGATTCGTGGAGAAGTAAGGAAGGGTTAGCAGAACAGCCACCTTGGACTTTCCTGGTGAATCTGGCTGTCATGGCTTAGACAGGCATACTCTTCACCAGGTAAAAAAACCTGGCTGGATGGCTGGGCCCAAAATGATGTGGTGAATGGTGTCAAATCCAGTTGACAGACAGTCACAAGTGGTGTTCCTCAAGGCTCAGTACTGGGGCCAGTTTTGTTTAATACCTTTATCAACAATCTGTATGAGGGGATCAAGTACACCCTCAGTAAGTTCGCAGACAACACCAAGTTGGGAGGGAGTGTAGATCTGCTTGAGGGTAAAGAATGGCCACAGAGGGATCTGGACAAGCTGGATCAATGGGCCAAGGCCAACTGTATGAGGTTCAACAAGGCCAAGTGCTGAGTCCTGCACTTAGGTCACAACAACCCCAGACAATGCTACAGGCTTGGAGAAGAGTGGCTAGAAAGCTGCCCAGTGGAAAATGATCTGGGGATGTTAGTCAATAGTCAACAGAATATGAGTCAGCAGCATGCCCAGGTGGCCAAGAAGGCCAATGGCATCCTGGCTTGTATCAGGAATAGTGTGGCTACCAGAACTAGGGAGGTGATCATCACCCTGTACTTGGCACTGGTGAGGCCACACCTCAAGTACTGTGCTCAGTTTTGTGCCCCTCACTACAAAATAGACATTGAGGTGCTGGAGCGTGTCCAGAGAAGGGCAACAAAGCTGGTGAAGGGTCTAGAGCACAGGTGCTGTGAGGAGTGGCTGAGGGAACTGGAGTTGGTTAGCCTAGAGAAAAAAGAGGCTGAGGGGAGACCTTCTCGCTCTCTACAACTACCTGAAAGGAGGTTGTAGTGAGGTGGATGTTGCTCTCTTCTCCCAAGTAACAGGCAATAGGACAAGAGGAAATGGCCTCAAATTGTCCCAGGTGAGGTTTAGATCAAATATTAGGAAACAATTTTTTTCACTGAAAGGGTTGTCAGGCACTGAAACAGGCTGCCCAGGGAAGTGGTGGAGGCACCATCTCTGGAGTTATTTAAAAGACGTGTAGATGTGGTGCTTCGGGACATGGTTAGTGGTGGACTTGGCAGTGCTAGGTTAATGATTGGACTCAATCTTAAAGGTCTTTTCCAACTAAATGATTCTATGGATTCTATTCTACTTTCAGACAAAATAATAGTATAAGTGTTTCAAGAGAATAGTAGCTATATCCTTTCATTGTTCACTTCCTAAGAATGAGTCATGTAGGCACAGAACCATTTCATGCCATGTCATATGATTTTGCCATGCTACCATACCATCTACCTTCCATTTGCTGGATACACAAGAAACCTTCAAAGTGACAGCCTCTGAGGTTTCTTTTGATTACTGTTGTGGTCAACTATTCCTCTAAAGAAGAATTACTGCAGTCCCAAATGGGCCTTATAGAAAAGTATAGTTAAATGAATTACATAGCACAAGTCGTGTCACAATATCCTGTTCTTATGGCTGAGACCTGTATAAATCTTGCTTAACGAAAGGGCACAATCTATTAAAGCATCCTGTCAGATTTAAAATGCAACATCATGCCCTAGATAAACTCACTTAATTTTAGCAGGGCAGTACATATTTTAGTGTCCTTAAGAAACATACCAAGCAACCCTAAGTCTTCAGCTACATACACCATTCATACACAGGGTATTTTTTTGCCAATATGCATTTTATATTAAATTCCTTAGCTTTGCATTTCAGTTCTCTCACCACTTTGGTCTGCATTGGCTCTTCACCACGCCCTAGGCAGGCACATACCAGAAATCCACCTGAGGTCAACGTACTGACTGTCCAATTAGGATTTGTACTGTGGATTACCAAAAGTAGCTATAAATTTGTACTGCCCATCTGCAGCAGTACTTGTACCTTTCTTCTGTTGTTTTCTGCCTTGAGGACAGCAGTAGCTTTGTTGACAGCTTGCAGCATTGTCAAGAGAAAAGACATCCCAGTAGTAAAGATCTGTTGAAAACACAGCAAAAACCCCACAGAAACACCGGGAAGGTGTGTTTTCTCAGTTTTTACCCTAGTTACAAACAAATCCACAACACCTATACTACCTAGTAACAGTATAACCTACTCACTTTCATTTTGCTTTTTCTCACCTGATAAATATCTTTGTCAGCCAAATGACAAGCTCAGATTTAAACAACAACATTTTGTCAACAGAATATGGTTTGGTCATGCAGCAGAAGTCAAACTGAATTCCACTTTTATTGTTCATTTCTCCTTATGGAAAGAACAGCAATTAAATAATCAATAAGCCCGATTCATTTTTATACTGTATAGACATAGAAATATGGTAGAATTTAACATAAATTATTTTCTATGTTGTTTTCACCAGAATAATGAGGTGTTTTTTCTTTGCATAATATCACACTCAGAACTGCTTTTTTAAGTGCTTCTCAAACATCTTTTTGATTTACCTAGGCTAGAACAGAACTGTGTGGGAATATTGTCCATTTGTTAGGAACTTCCATTTATCCTCCCCACTTACTCCCCTCTTCTTGTTTTACATATATTTCCCATCTCAGTAAGCAAAGTCAATAATTAGATTATGGAAAAATTGCAAGAGTTCATTTCTCCTCATTTTCCTTTTTATTTTATTTTCAAACCAGAACAATTATTTTTTCAATTTGACTTTTTCAGAAAATACCTACAGAGAAATAGGACAAAGAATTGTAAATACTACATGGAAAATATTTTCCACATAATAAAGTAAGGGAAAAATGATAGTGCAGAAAAGTGGAGGTAGGTGCTATATTCATCATCCTTGCAGTAGAGGCAGAAATCAGATGACTGCAATATCACATTATCAACATACCGAGGCAACAGAGCATATTTTCAATGCTATTTGAGTCACAGCAAAACCAAAATTGCAATCAGACTTTTATTTTTATGACTGTTAATTAGCAGTAGGTTCTCTCCCCCTCCATCTCAAGCATGTCTTGTTTCGTATCTACTTGCATTACTGCTTTCTTTTTTAACTTATTTATTCAGTCTAAGGAGTTTTTAGCAAGCATGCAAACGACTAGTTAATGGCACACTTGTTAGCAGCTTCTGTCATGCATGTTCAATTTAATAATCTTTTATGAATCAGTCAGCTGCAGAACATGCACAGACTGCAGATCAGATCTATATGCAGCTGAGGAAATGAACTAGAGGAACTAATAAGTAAATTCTTGGGAGAAAAAACAAGCTTAATATTTCTGTAGCATGACAGAGAATTTCCAAATCAGAAGTGTTGTCACCATCTGGTGACAGTCTACATGAGACAAAACAAACCCCTGCCAGGTTACCCACACACTGGTGTTCTCACTCCTTCCACCACACCGAACAGTCTCACATCATCTAACAGAGCAGGATACTTAAAGGTGTCTTTCATCAGAACCCAAAGACAAATGGGGGGGTGAGAGGAAAATATCTCAAAACAGTTTCTCCCCGGGAGTGATCAACTAGGTGTTTGCACTTCATGTTGCACCAAACCACATCTCATCACCTCCAATCCATTCAATTCAGTCAGGTTCAAGAGTTACCCTTTACAACGGCCCTCCTTCCATTCCACTCCAATTTACCACAAGGAGTTTTAGTTCAGGTCAGTAGCAAAGAACTACTATGCAATGCTACCAGCAGGCAAGCAGTGCGGCCAGCTTTTATTACCAAGGATTTAGTTTTCACTTTTGCAGGATTTCAACCCCTACCATCCGCTTGTTCTTATTTCTTCATTTGCCTGAATTTTCATTTGTCTTGGTTGCTTACAGTTCAGACACTATTTATCATTTCACTTCTTTCTAACTTTCAAAAATCAAGTGGGGGGAAAAAAAATGTATGCATGCTCTCATAAGTATTTATTTTCACACTAAAGAATGATTTCTTTAGCTGTGGGGTCACAGCTACCTGCCTCTGTTATCCACTATACTAGTTAACCACAGAGATGAGACCCCTCAGGGCAACCACATGCACATTCACATCTTCAACAAATGGAAATTGCCCTGTCATTATTGAGCCCAGCATATTTATCTACCAGATATATAAGGGGGGAAAAAAGACAATTGATTCAAGGGCATGGCAGGATAAAGTGCTTTTTTTAGTAGAAATATGTATGTAGAATATACACTTTACAATAAAATACTAGCAGCATTTTAAGTAAGCATAAGTAGGGTTCTCAGATATTCTATTGTCAGTGGTTGTTTAAACTTCAAGAAGAGATAAAAACATATAGTATGAAACAAAACAAAAAAAAATGGCATGAACAAGAAGTTATCCTGAACCAGAACTAAAACACTACTTTTTTTTGGTGGGGTTTTGGGTTTTGGTTTTATTTTTGCTTTTTGTTTGGTGGGGTTTTGGATTTTTTGGGGGGTTGGGGTGGTTTTTTGTTGTTTGGGGGGGTGGTTTTTGGTTTGGGGGGTTGGTTTGTTTTTAGAAACATTGACAGGTTTCTCCGTTCATCTTCCCTTTTCAGCCAGGATTGAAATGAGAAGTCCCAGGGCACTATGAGACAGACTGGTGTTCAGGAACAGAATGCCTGCTCCAGTATTTAAGCTCAATGGATCATCTCTAGTTTAGCTTAGCAGTTCTACTGCTATAGGTAGATTTAGGAATATTCCTTGTCATTTGAGTGATTTTGGTATTATTAAGCTCTCTTTCAACTTCCCTTCAAAGGCTGACATGCAATTTTACTGAACCTTCATTTCTTCCTATTCAGAGAGAAATTGAAAAAGGAATCACACTAACACACGTAAATGGATGCCATCTTGCTACAGCATATCTAAATATAGTTGTTGTAAAAAGATGTTTTAGGTGCACACACACTTTATCTGAAGTGAAAGACTAACTACTTATTTATTAAAAAAAATTCTACCCAGTGTTCCCCTTTCCCCGTGGGTTCCTTTTGAGTTTTCATATGGACTATTTTATTAGTGAAGAATAAAAAATATAATATTTAAGTAGTTTACTTTGCAAATATTTCCTGAACAGGTATAATACTACTAACTAGAGTAATAAAACTACCACAGACCTGAGTTTTTCTACTGATCTTTTCAGTCATCATTGCGACACTAATTCTCAAGAGAATAAAAGGGATGAGCCCAACAGAAAGACTTTCAATTTTACTTTTCCTTTTGAGGAAAAAGAAAAAGCCATTAACCAAAAGCTCTATCATTAGAATATCAAAAAAAGTAATGAAGTAATTCAGAAAGCAACATACAAATCCGGTCCAGATGCCTTTTACAGAATTGATTAATAAATAGGAAATTGGACAAAAGCCAGTCTTAATAAAATGATGTGAAAGTCACATATTTCTACTTCTGGTACCAGTGAAAATCTGTTTTCTACATCAATACCTGTAAAAGCTCTTCTGTCTTTCTAGACCCATTTGGGATTTCCTTCATATTTCATAAGTCATGGCAGCACACAAACAGGATCTTTGAGAAGTGAATACCTATTGTGGCACTTGCTCACAAGGGGGGAGAAATCTTGAACATGGACACACACAGAAAAGTCACAGAGCTAGTCCCTCATTCCTTTCAAATAGTCTTGCAATAAAGACCTCTATCTTGACTGACAACTTAAACCAGGCTACCTAATATTAAAAATGTCTGTTGTTTTCAGGATGTTTTTAAATATTAGAAGCAGTTAATTTGGTTTCATTATGTAACATCATGTAGCATTACAACAGTACACTAATTACAGTATACCAAAATAACAAAGATATTTAGTTATGCATCAAAAATTAAAATTCATTTAAAGAATTAAAATAAATATTAAAGTAATTTTTGCAATATTCTTTCTTCTGTCTTAAGGATTCCTCTGAAGAAGAGAATCTTATTCTTGACAATTTACATATATTAAAAGTGCATTCAAAAGAAGTCAGCCATAGAAAAATCAGTTGTTTATAAGCTACAGTGTAAATGATAAGAAAAGCAGAAGAAAAAAAATTCATTCATCATTTAAAAAGTAAATTAAATGCACAGCACACTAAGTTCATGACACTTAATTGACTTGGGTCATTAGAAACTTTCATCAAGATCAAATTGTGGAATTATTTTCAAATGTCTCCTGGACATAGACTGACAAGAATAAATTTATAATGGATGAAAAAACTGAAATCTTTAAAAAGACAAAAAAAGTAGGTAAGCCAAATAATGTCACAGAAGAAGATTCATTAATAGAGATTTTAACTTCTTCCTATGCAAGTCAAAGCAACATCTGGTTCAATGTTACAAGGTCAATCCTTAGCAATAGAATGGTAACAGTAGAAGCAATAGGTGCTCCCCAGGATTTTGGAAGATACAGCAGTACATGTTAGCTCCCCACATCGCTCAGGTGATTAACTCTAGATGGCAGAACCTGTAGTCTCATACAAAAAAAGCCCATGTTCTTCTGTATTGCTTATATTGCTTTACTCCTCCAGGAAGCATTCTAGAAACATTCCCGAGGGCTACCCCTTCCCCTACTTCCCCCCCACCCCCTGAAGAGTTTATAAATATATACCTAAGAAAATATTAAAGTCAGAGTACACAAACCCCATCATTACATAAACATTTTTTTCTAAAGGAGGAATAATACTGATGGAAATCAGGTCTACTTTTCTAGTTCTAGAAAAACAGAATACAATTGACTATCATGGTATTCAACTAACCAACCCCACCTCCAACCTCCTGACCAAGGTATGGAATAGCACTGGAAAAAGGTCAGAGATGGACTGTAACAATGAGTACAGGGACAGACAACTAAATAAAGTCTCTTTAGACTAGAAACAGTTGATGAGAAATTTGGTAGACTCTTAGTAAACTTGTAGAACTTGGTGTCAGAGGATATTTGTGACTAATAGATGTCTACATAGGTTCAAGGAGACATTTGACAAATATTTTGATGAGAAATGCTCTAAGTTATCAAATGCACAAATACATAATATGTCTCTGGAAGGCTCCCAAAGTTTAAATATCTGGAAGGCTGGGCAATTATTGCTTCCCCACACATGCACTGTTATAAACAATTTCTTCCACTTGTTGACCAAGCTAGTATACAGCACTAGTTTGGGCTTTTCTTGTGGCATGGAGAGCCATCTTTGACAGCTGCGGTCAATTTTTTTTTTTTTTTTTTTTTAAAAAAAAATAATGAAAATCTTGGTGTTCTTTATAGGAGCTCTGTATTCTGAATGTCAAATGCTTTAGGCAGTGTTGACAGACACAGTATTTCCATCCCTAGGTCAACGATTTCCAAGAACATGCTATAGTTCTGAGAACCGTCAAATCCAAACAGATCCAGACTGTTTAGAAGCCCCCAGCACAACTCCTGAATGAGACCTTTAATATTCTAAAACTACCATAAACAGGCAGTTAGAAGAGTGGGGTGTTCTGTGGGTTGGTTTAATTTGTTGTGTGGTTTGTTTTTTATTTTTTTATTTTTTTTTTTTTTAAAAAACACCTAATCTCCTTTTGTTCTCACCTCTTTGCTTCCTTATTTTTAATCACATTTCCACTTCAATTTCTCTCTTCTTACCACGTGTTATCATTTTTTCATCTATCTTTTAATTTACTTTTTATAAAAATTCCTCAGTCTTCCTCTGTCTGCAGGGACCAGGAAAAGTTTTCACTGAAACAGCTAGTGATAGAGCAGGAACACAGGCCATGGGCAGGTTTTACTTTTCAGACAGTGTTTAACAGTCCATTACATCTACAGAGAACGATTAGGACAGAAAACCTGAAAAATCTACTAGAACAACAGCTCAATCATAAATAGATTGCATTAGAAAATATATACACTTAAACAGTGTAATTTAATTTTTAAAAAATCAAATATAGCTATTCTTTGGAGGAAAGACCCTGAAGCAACTAGACCAGCCTCACCACCTGCTAATGAATTTGACACTGCATACTGGATTTTGAGTGGAAACTCCAGACTAGGGATCACCTAAACTTAAATTCTATTCTGCTTTGCTGTATTCACTGAAGTTATGAAAAGTGAAAAGGAAATTCAAAGGACTAAAATTCAAAGTAAAATTCAACGGAAATTCAAAGTACTAAATATCAAATTTATAACCCTCCTTCAATCCAACCTGGAAAAGTGAATTAATCTGTTAGGAGCAAAATTGTCAGTAATCATGGTGCTGGCATGAAATCATGCTTTCTAAATCCATTTTTAAAACCATGTCACAATTTCCCACCTTCCTCTAGTCTTTTACGCAGTGTTCTGGTGCATTAGCATTTATTTCTCTAGCTTTCTCATCTATATTCCTAATGTCTTAGGAGGATAATATAGTTTTTCTTGGTCAGAAAGGGAATAACACTAGAAAAAGCAACATTTCTGTGTGCATTTGTCTTACTGTAACACTCAAATATGAGCACCTTAATGTA
This sequence comes from Podiceps cristatus, assembly GCA_000699545.1. NCBI lineage: Eukaryota > Metazoa > Chordata > Aves > Podicipediformes > Podicipedidae > Podiceps > Podiceps cristatus. The sequence continues at coordinate 425 of JMFS01051879.1, read as the reverse complement.
AGGTCAGAAGTTCTTGCTGTTTAAGTGTTAGAAGTCAGATGATCAGGAACATAAGAAAGAAAGCACATTATTTATGCAAATAGATACATCAGTAGTGTCTCAATTACTATATAAAGATGAGGATAAATGCTGGAGCACTAATAGTTAAATACATTTTTCCATATTCTCTAATTATGACACTGCATTCATCAGTATCTCAAGGTAATTTACAGACAGACCATATTTAAAAGGTTCATTTTTAATAGATTTCACTGAAATAAGCACAAATACTCTCGGTGCTTCTAAGTATATCTGCAGTCTGAATATTTCATCTTTTCCACCTTTCAGACAATTCTACTATAATTGTATCCAATATAAGAAGCTTAGAATATCCTTCATAATTAATACATTTCATACAATATGCTAATATATATTATATATGATAT
>JMFS01051878.1:0-22518 GCA_000699545.1 Podiceps cristatus | reverse complement strand
GCTGACAGGTCGGTAGTTCCCAGGGTCCTCTGTTCTACGCTTTTTAAAAATGGGCACAATGTTTCCCTTTGTCACCAGGGCAGGGACTTCACCTGACCGCCACGACTTTTCAAATATCACAGAGAGGGGCCTGGCGACTACGTTTTTCCTCTGTTCTACGCTTTTTAAAAATGGGCACAATGTTTCCCTTTTTCCAGTCACCAGGGGCTTCACCTGACTGTCACGACTTTTCAAATATCAGAGAGCGGTTTGTCAACTACATTGGCCAGTTCCCTCAGGACTCTGGGATGCATCTCATCAGGACCCATGGACTTCTGTGCATTCAGGTTCCTCAGGTGATAGAGTAGTTGTTAGAAATGCATTAAGGTATTCTGAAGCCACTGTACATAGATTTAAAGATCTGTTTAAACCTGCTTTATTCATGCTCTCCTTGTTCAGCTCAACAACCAACCTTGGACTGTACAAAAATCCCCATGAGTAAAGTTTCCATTGTGTGCAAGCAAGTAGTTATTAAAGTTTCCTAGACCTATAAAATTGTTAGAAAATTCAACAGGTCCAGCTTTCTAAAGAGATCTCTGTAAAAGCTTTTTGGAATTTCTTTTTTTTTTTTTTTTTTGCCTTCATCAGCAATTCAATCAAAGTCTTTCTCAGTGTTTCAGTCATTCATCATATTTGTTTACATTTTTATGACAAATCAGCTCTTAAAGGAAAGGCGGAGAAGTCCCTATTTTTTAAATAAATGAGATGTTTCTTCAGAAGGTTTAACTTAAACTGCAGGATTCAAAGATTTATCATTTACGTAATGAAATATAGATTAATGTTTATTCTATTATTCAAATATTTAAAATAGTTTCCATACAGATTTGCCCAAATTCTCTGAAAAAAAAAAAAAAAATATCATTCCTGGAAAGGAGGAAACTGGAGTAAAGAAAAAAACATTTAGTTCTCCTTAGTTCAAGAGACTTAAGTTGGAAAGGAAAATCTGAGATGCTCTTTAACTTTCCCAAAAGAATTTGCTCATAGCATTTTTGCACTTTGTAGTAATTTATACTATCTTGGTGGAATATCTTTTTCCTTACCCCATTTCACAATTGGTACAGGTCCTGGAAAGGAGGAAACTGGAGTAAAGAAAAAAACATTTAGTTCTCCTTAGTTCAAGAGACTTAAGTTGGAAAGGAAAATCTGAGATGCTCTTTAACTTTCCCAAAAGAATTTGCTCATAGCATTTTTGCACTTTGTAGTAATTTATACTATCTTGGTGGAATATCTTTTTCCTTACCCCATTTCACAATTGGTACAGGTAGGTCTCTTACTATGACTACTGTATGCTTACTGTTAGCTCTATTTCAAGGAGGCAGCAGATGTCTTTAAATCAGCTCTTTTCTGCCTTTTATTTACAGCTCATGAAAATGTGTTAAATTTTTCTTACTCTTTCACAGTGCAACACTATTCTGAAGCTGTTATTTAGGGATTTTTGTCAAATCCCGATTAAAAGTCACCTGTAGTATTGCTGAGATCAGAAGTGGAAAAGGAAAGAATTAAATGGGTAAATTCATAATGTGTACATATTTTGCAAGGAATCGCAAGACCTCTGTGTAAATTATATTTTTATCTCCTTTTGACCACCAACATCTTCCTTTCTGAGTTCTTTCTTAGTGCTGTTTTCATCTTTTCACTGAGATGATCAACAATAGGTTCTCAGAAAGGAGAACTAAAGACTTGGAGGCCTTTACACAAGTCATAGGAACTTACTGCTGCTATAGAGCCAAAGGTCCATTAGTTCAACAAGCCAATTGTGAGCCTCATTTTTCAGCACGTAGGGCTAAGACCCATAGAAAAACTTCACTTTGCTTCACTTCTTGGGCATTCACTCCTTTTCTCCTCTGCACTATCTGAACCAAGTTTCCTGTATTTTACCCTCAGTAGCTGAGGGTGAAAACACTGCAGACAGTCTAGCTGATAGCAACAAGAGTTTCCCAGAAATGGCTTTGGTTTTATGCTGGACAGCAGCCAGGAACTGCTTCTCTTGCATTTGTCTCTAAAGGGCAACATTCATGCTGTAACGTTAAAGCACAGTTAAATCTCAAATGCTATTAAAACCTCCTAAAGAAACATGTTAACATACACTTAAAGGGAAAAAAAAAAAAAAAAAGCAGCATGTATAAAAACCATTTTCCCACAAAACTATGTTTTGCAGGCAGCAGAAAAGCAAGCCTCTAAGTTAATACACTTTTAGTACGACAAGCCAGTGCTAGCCTCCTACTGGACTAGGTCCTTCTCAGTGCTGGTGCAGGCCTAAAAAGACCTCATCTAAGGGAAAGTGGTCTACAGCTTATTTTCTTGCCCATGAAGTTTGTCATTCTTGACAGCTGAAATGTCTGTAGTTAGTATTATAGATTCTGGTGCTTGAAGATTAGCCATAGAATATCTTTTCAAGGTGAATTCAGAAAGTCATTTCAGCCTCTCAGTTTGAAGTCAACATCTCCCCCCCCCCCCCCCTCAAAATAAATAGCTAACTAAATAAAGGGCACTCTAATGAAAACTTCCAGAATCTTAAAGGTGGCATTCATGGACAAAGGTAGATAGAACCTTAGGGGTTCCAAGTCAAAAACTTTTCCATATCTTCTGCATTGCGCAGCGCTTGTTTAATACATGTTAGTTCAAAGTGTAACACATGTAGATGGTTCAGAAGGGAGTATCCATAATATTTAAACTGTGTTGATAGCTGCTTGAAGTAGCTCAAATTGATCTCAGAGAAAGGGCTTCTGCAGGTTTTGTTCAAAGTACAGAATGTACTGAGTAGATCATCAAGTTCTAGTGTGTCACCCACCCTCCACACAACCCTTAGCCAAAAATAGGGAATGGCTTACAAAGGCATGAAGTTCCCGAATGACAGTATTACTGAAATATGCATACCCTTTTTTACATCACAAAAAAGCCCAACTAAAATATAGCATATTAGATCAAGTCAAGTAAGGTCACAACAGCAGCAAAATACCCAGTTATTAGTTTATGTTTAGTATGAAAAAACTTATTCCAGGCCAATTCTCTTATGAAACCTGAGCCTGAAAGATTGTACGTATACTCTTATATGAATATACTATACCTCTTACTCTTCAATCTTTCAGTTTCTGTACACTTCAACTTTTTTCAGAAAGGCAAAAAATTTGTTACAGTAAGTTTAAGCCTTCTGACAGCAGTTAAGCAAGGTCATTTACAAAAAAAGCTCTTGCAGCATGGAGGACAATTTACAGGGAAGAGGATTCACCCAGCATCATGCAGGGCAGCCACAGGAGTAGCAGTGAAACTCCTCACTTATGACTCTGGAGTTTATCCTCCATGTTCTCCAAAGTTCTGGTAACCTCCATATATCATGTAGCACTGCCAAAATTATGAAAACCCTTAAGTAGAGGGAAGTGGCACTGCTAACTTGTGAATTCCAGCTACAACACACTGCCATTCTGAGAATGGGACATTCACAGAGACAACCAAGTCCCAGACAACTCGGATACCACAGCTGGCATATGGCGGGGTTTTTCCCCTACCTAGATTTTCAGAGTCTTTCTCTCATTGGAGTATCACAGTTTTCTAGTGCAGAAGTGCCAACTTTGGCAAAATGAGATAAAGCTGAGCAAGTGCATCAAAAAAATGAGCTGGACCTGGATGTAGATGCGACATGATGAAAGGTGGGCAAAAAGTGGGTGTGGGGAAACATGAAGTAGTGCCACCTTTAGAGTCAAACATTTGTGTTCCCAAGGAAGCTGACTGCAGGTTTTAGAGGAATCTTCCCTAGAGTGGAAGTTTACTTAATGAGCCAGGGTTGATGCTTCGACAGGATCAGAAAGCTGGTCCAGGTTCCACAGTAAGGCTTTATTATATGTCATCAAATGCATAATCCACACAAAAAGACGCAGGACAGGCTTGTTCACAGGCTGACAAAGGCAAGAGATTATTTAATTCCCACAAACATTTTTTTTTCCCATTACTGCTGGTCAGTTAAGAATGCAAGACATACACAACATCAGTAAGATGCCCTTCCTGTTAAAAAGTTACAGGCAAAGGACAGATCACTTGTGTGGAACCTGCAGGTTGAGAGAAAGGAGAACTGAAATCTTTCTGGAGTGCCCCAAAACTATTTCTGGTAAAGGGAGAATGCTGAAATGAGTAGAGCTGTCTATCATCACGTACATCCTTACAGAACACTGGTGTCTGTAAACCAAGTATCAGGTAGTAATAAATCTCATGCCCAGCTCTCCTCTTAATACATCCACTGTAGAGGGGAAAAGAGTACACAGCATCTTAATTTTTTTTTTTTTAAGAGCTTTATCATCAGTCAATTTGTTGGCCAAAACTAAGCAATAAAGAAACAAGGACCTAGATAGCCATTAAAACAAAGAAAGCTTAAAATAAATAAACAAACAAAAAACAATTGATGCCCTGCATCAGTAGGGGAAGGAAGGAAGAAAAGTAAGAAGGAAGAAACATAACGCAACATAAGCAAGGAACTGGTAAAGCATAGTCTCATTTTCTGTTCTCCTCACGGTAATACCTTTCTGGGCTTCACAGGGCACGAAAGACATCGATAAACTGCAGCAAGTTCAGCAGAGAGCCACCGAGACGGTTGGGGCTGGGAAATTAGGCATGTTCAGCCCGCCAAGAAACGGCTTAGGGGACCGAACAGCAGCCTGCCCATACCCTCAGGGGGGAGCCTGGTATCAAGAAGATATTGCTACATGGAGGGAGGACAAGAGACAAGCAGCGTCACTTGAAATGAGAGGGGTCCAGACTGGATATAAGGAAGATCACCCCTGCCATGAGGACAGTCAGACAGCAGAGCAGGTTGCCCAGAGATATTGTGTCCTCTCCAGCCTCAGATGTTTTCAAGATGAGAATGGATAAAGGCCTGAGCTACTTGGTTACTGACCTCATAGTTGACCCTTATTTCATAAGGGCTTTTCTGACATCTTTCTACATCTACATAGTAGCTGCCTCTTACATTGCTACTCAGTCTAGATTAAAATGTTCTCTCTAACTACTAGTCCTCCAAAAATCTGAAACTTCTTTCCATGAAAAAAAAAAAAAAAAAAAAACACACCACAAAATAGTCTCCATTCTGTTCAAGGAGCTGTTTGTTTGGGGTTTTTTTCCCCAGCATTTGCTGTTTATCTCACTACACCACACTTTACCTATCAAAATACTGAATGGAACCCAGGCAGCAAAAAATGTGAAATTGAGCTAAATTTCCCCTTTGACCTATGGCAGCAACTGGTTTTAGATACTAATGCAGGAAAGCTGAAACAAATTAAAGAAGCAGAACAGGAGACTTTTTTGTCTCCCATTAGCTTCCCTTCACATCAGAACCTCCCTTCCCAGATCTCTTCTGAATAAATACATTAGTAAGTAAGATATTTACCCTCAGCAACAGATAACCAGCAAATGGTATAAAAAAAGAGAGACTGGATGAAGCTTCAGCTTTGTATGGGAGATTCAAAATTCCCTCAAGACAAGAGAACCGGTACACAATCATCTAGCCCACTTGCCTGACTCCCACACTGGACTGCGACTTCCGTCAGCGAATTTCCTCCCATTCACTCCCACACAGAGCAGTTTTACTTTCACCCTCTGTAGAGGGCTTGATATGAAAAGACATAAAATTTACTTGCAGTCCAGGTCCAGATTCCAATCTCACCAAAATGGAAAAAAAAAAAAAAAAAAAAAAGGAGGGGGGAAAAAAAAAGGCAGGGGAGGGAGGGGAAACAGTTGCTGGTTGAGATTGACATGTCTAAAATAAGCAGGCCATAAAGAGATTAAATTCCTTTTGCAGAGTGGGATGCATACAAGAAACCACAGGTTTAAAGATAATAATTTGATAGGAAGGTTAATTGGCCAGCTTCTAGAAGTATTAAAAAACCACGCTCTATATTTTTCATCTTTATTTCAGATCACTTGTCAGGGCTTCTTTTCCGCAAAATTCCTCAAAACAGATTAAGCAGTTAGATGCTACACATGCAGTATGACTGTTAATTTTGCAAGGAACAGACAAAGGAGAGGGTTTATCAGTTCCACTGCTGTAATCATTTCCATTTAATGTCAGGGCATAGTGTGACTTTGAATATAAAAGCAAAGTTATCAGCCTAAATGAAGGTGAAACACCAGCTAAAGCCTCAGTCAGGTTGTACCGATTTACATTTCCAGAAAATTAGGCCAATAGTATCCAGTTCTGAAGTTGCTGTAGGGTTTGCCAAAATCATATCCACCTTACAGAAGTTAAAGAACATTTGATTCTGCAAACGCTGTCATAATGGGACCACTCATACTGGAAATGAGCACAGTTGGGCTTTTAATATATGGCCTGGAGCGAAACAGTTAGCATCTGTGCTGTGCACAACTTGTAGAATAGGAACAAAAATAGCAATCTACCTGATATGGATTGTTGTAAAGCCATCTCAGATCTGTAACATCAAAGAAAGCCAAAAGACTACTGAAGTGCTTGGCTTTACATCCACTGGAGCTGGATTCTTCTGTTACTTAAAAATATTGGAGTTCCTCTTAGATTGATTATTTGAGGAGCATTCTTTGTAGCATTCGGCCATGCCAAAAATTCACTGTTTACTACAAAGTAATGAGTAAACAGAAGCCATGGATCATTTATTTGATGAATGCTCTGACATCTGATTAAATGCAATATAATTTGCAACTACATTAAGCTGTTTCTTTTCACCTCTTTTATATGAAGATTTATTCTTAATTTTTAGTTAGTGAGTTACGGTTTACTGTATGGACAGGGGTAGTTGGAGGAGATTGAACCATGGTGTAAACTGGCATAGAATCACTGAAGGCAATGAAATAATGACAATTTATATCCTCTGTCTATCTAAGGACCTTGAGTCACAAGCACAGCTCTTAAGCTATTTAGATTGGACAATATTTTCAGATTGCAATTCTCTTCATTGACAGCACTAGTACACTGTCTACTTACAAGAGTCCCTGTACCTTCTGCACAAAGAGTACTCAAAGTTTACATTCATTTATATTAACATTTTTGGCAAAGTGGGGTTTTTTAATTGGATAGTAAGATGATCGAATTTGAAAGACACCTATTCTGAAATGTTTAATTCTTTTGAAGGAATGAATGCAGTTTTGTAGCTAAAAGAAACACCATTTAAATAATCTACCAAGCATCTTCAACAGAGCTTTGTCAAAAGACTCGGATCTTCACTGCAACCAGGGAGATTTCATAGTTACCCAAAAAGGGGAAAAAGCCAAGTACAACATGAGAATAGAAAGACTTAAAAGTGATGCGGTAGGCTTGTTTGTTACCTTAGAAACAAAGTTTAGAAAATAATAGAAAAGATTATGCCAATTGTGACAATGATTGCCTTGAATACTTCAGCTGTGCTTTGTGATGGTACTGCAATTATATAAAATGAAATTTTAAAACAACCCACACAAAGAAAAAAAAAAACACCACACCACAAACAAAACAATATCATCACAACACAAAAAAAAAGCCCACAACCCAATTCTAATCTAGAAGAGAAGGAGAAGAGCATCTTCCACAGATTTACAGTGATATTTGCTCTTCATAGGATCTGTTTGATGTGATGGTGTTGAGAGGTATCCAGTTCTGAAGCACCTCTGCTAATATGTCATTTTAATATCTCCAGAAGCATTAGGAAAACTGAAAGATACGGAAAGGAATTAAGGATTTGTGTTTTCCCATATGTTAGTCATTGATGGAGGGGTCTTATAAAAGATATATTCTTAATAATTGCTGTAGAGTACGTAAATGACACAAGAGGAGCTGGAAGGCTAGGAATACAATAAAGTAGTAAGACCAGTAGATGTGAAAGAAATTAATCTTGGTAAACCAGAATTTGAAGTGTTATTGGAGTAGGGCGGGGAAGGAGAGAGAAGTTAAGGACGTCATGAAAAAATAAAGTCTGATGACCAGAATTGAAGGTGACCTTGATGATGTTTATGGGACACTCCTCCCAGCTACAGGATGCAGTGCAACAGAAAGCATGAAGAGCATTGTACTGGAAAATAGTTCATTGCATCAACTGACTTATTTTCCAATATACTATAACTAAGCCACATAAGAAATGACAGAGGCACCTATTGGTTTTCTGGCTGCTATCGTACTGCACCACCAACACATTTAGTACTGCCCAAATACGTATCTGGCATACGCCAGAGAGTTAGTTTTGTTTTCTAAAACGGGAAGAAAGATAGCAAAATCTTCTACAGACTACTACCAGAGATTTGCTACCACAGAATGGGGAGAGCCAAACACTCTTGGTCAAGTCAAAATCTTCTCTTAAACCTGCATTTAGATCACAGACTGACAGAAGGTTAAAGGGAAACAGTAATAGGCCTCAGTTTTCTTTTTCTTATAATTCTTAAGATCACATGGAAAAAGAACATCAGTGTAAGAGGGTGAATACCTATACCTCTGGTAAAATAAAGTTTTGCACCAAATATCCTGTCTTTCTTTCTATAGAACTGTCAAGAATACAAACAAGTACTAGTCACACTCTCCTGCTAGCTGACAGCAAGGTATTTGAATTTATCATTGAATTCAAAGAGCTACATTGTCATTTCTTCTAAATACAAAATACAGAACACCAAAAAAAAAATACCTTTCTGCTTTCCTCAGATATCTGAATCCTCCTTCTTCCAGTTTTATGCTCCTTTTAAACACCAATTTCATAAAACTCATGGGCTTATACAAAAACAGATGACAGTGATTTCCTACCAGCCCAATATTTTTATGAATTTTTCAAGGCCCCTTAGATAGCAGGCAATATATATCCTGGATATCAAAATGGGTTTAGTAACAATCCTGGCAAAATGAAGTCTTCTCCCTTATGCTGCAAGATGAGAAACACTTCAACTAAACACAGCCCAGGCCTGTTGACACCAAAGCAAACATGACTTTCATTACTTTTTTCAAAAGACTGGACTCTCTTGCAAGAATAGTATTCGCACCACTCTTAGTCAAAACTCTTAACACATAACTACTAAACTCATAGAAAAATAAAGGCGTGAGGAAGGAGAGTTAAGATCAAAGTTCCAGAATCATTTTATAGAGTCAAACTTTCCCCTAAAGTTTCTCCAAGTAATCTGTTTCACCAAATAATTTGTACAGGCACATGAGAGAACATCTGACACAATCTCATATGGTGAGAGCATGTGTAAGGCATTTTAAAGATGTTTGGTCCGCTCATGCTGCTTTGTCATTCTTTCTAGACTCTCTTGGCCTCCTTGCCATCTCCGTCTGACAAAGCTCTGCACCACACCATCTGCGTGCCAGACTCCTCCAACCGCTCTGAACCACAAACAGGGAAGGACTGCAAGTTCTCCAGCAAGTGTGCTAAGGCTCTGATCCTCTGATGACCTCCTTTAATGAGTTGCTCCTTGAATTTATTTTTTTAAACAAGGCAATGGAATCATAATGTTGTTCACACAACTGGATTAAAGAACATTTCACTTCTGGGAAATAGCTTTTTTACACTTTGGTTGGGCAAGAAAAAAGGAGGAGCTGGATACTGGAAAGATCTTGACCTATTTATCACAGCCTCTGTCTGCCATATGTCACAGGCAGAAGACAGTGGTTTTAGCCACCCCCCACCTGGTTAAAAAGGCTAATCTATGTGATAAAAAATAGTTTCTCATATACTAGAATTCCTGTAAGAATTTTGGCATTTGTTTATACCTCCAGAAGTTTTTCAGTAAGTCTTACTAACAGAAAATTCATCAGACTAAAACCAAACATGTTCTGGTGCAAAGGCAAGAGTGGCCAAAGGAAAGACTCACCTCGGATATCTTCACAACCATCTGTCATGATGGCAAGCCAAACAAGATTGGTATAGTTAGTGGAGGGAGAAGTTACCAATAACCAAGCTGCATGCTGTAAGTCAGCATGTGAGGTACCTCAGAGAAGGGAACTGATCCCAGCATCTGTTACAGCATAAAGTAGAAGACGGTCGGCAGCCAGCTATGTCTATACAAGTCAGCCATTTTTAATACCTGTAACACCACACAAGGTCTTTCTAAAGCACAACAAAGACACAAACCAGTAGCTTCAAGAAATCTCACAAATGCTTTGCTTATGCAGTAAGATGGAGATCCTGGGGGCTTGTGTACACTGCTAGTAGTTAATCTCACTAGAATAAAAGAGGTAACTGCAACATTTATTCATTATATGACTTAGAATTAAGACATCCTGGAGCAAGGAGACACTGGAAGGAAAGGAATGGCTTTGAGAACATCAGTGTGAAATGAACACTTTTGCTGAATAAAAAAAAAAGTTCTCCAAAGAAACTTTGTTACTTATACCCAAATTTTTATGATGTGGTCATTCACATGAGAAGTAGAGGTCCTACAGACAATAATTAGATATTTCCTCTCCACAGCTACAACCTTCAGTTACAAGGAGTACACTAATAATTATTCATCTATCAGGAATCCCAAATATACATCTATATATCACAGATGAGTCATGGCATAATGCATTCAACACAGATGACTCAATATATTCAACAGCTTAAACCATGTATGGGGAAAGTTCTTCCTGTTCATTAATGACAAACATTAGTCAGTCCTAATCAGCAGAACCAAGGGAAATAAATGTTTCATAGAATAAGGTCCCTTCCAGCCCAAACCAAAAATCATCTAGTTCCAAACCCCCAGCCATGGATAGGCAAGGACACCTTCCCCTAGACCACATTGTTCAAAGCACCATCCAACCTGGCCTTGAACCACTGCCCAGCTTCTCTGGGCAACCTGTGCCAGTGCCTCACTGCCCTCATTGTGAAGAATTTCTTCCTAATTCCTAATCTAAATCTACCCTCTTTCAGTTTAAAGACATTGCCCGTTGTCCTATCACTACATCTCCTTGTAAAAAGTCCCTCTCCCACTTTCTTGTAGGCCCCCTTTAGGTACTGGAAGGCTGCTAGAAGGTCTTGTCAGAGCCTTCACTTCCCCAGCCTGAACAACCCCAACTCTCTCAGCCTGTCCCCATAGCAGAGCTGCTCCAGCCCTCAGATCATCTTCGTGCCCCTCCTCTGGACTCACTCCAACAGGTCCATGTCCTTCTTGTGCTGGAGGTACCAGAGCTGGACACAGCACTCCGGGTGAGGTCTCATGAGAGCAGAGAAGAGGGGCAGAATCCCCTCCCTCAACCTGCTGCCTGCCCATGGTGCTTTCAGTGCAGCCCAGGAGACGGTTGGCCTTCTGGGCTGCAAGTGCACATTGCTGGGTCATGTTGAGCTTCTCATCAATCAACACCCCCAAGTCCTTCTCGTCAGGGCTGCTCTCAATTCATTCTCTGCCCAGCCTGTATTTGTGCTTGGGATTGCCCTGACACAACTTGCAGGACCTTGCACTTGGCCTTGTTGAACTTCATGAAATTTGCATGTGCCCACCTCTCAAGCCTGTCGAGGTCCCTCTGGATGGCATCCCTTCCCTCCAGTGTGTCGACCACACCACACAGCTTGGTATCAAACATGCTAGTTGTGACAATTCACTGCCTTTTGGTTTTATTTATTTATTAAACAAAGGATTCTTGAGTTCACGATGACTGCACAACATTATTTTAGCCTCAGGTATCTGATTTCTTTCGGTTTTTGTTTGGGTTTCTTTGAATTCACAGCTATAACAACCCAGACCTTGGAATTCACTAAGTTATGTTACCATATCTATCACTTAAATAACAATGTCCTACTAAAGAAAGGTACAAGCAAAAAGACCCGATTTATCACAGCATTTTACTGCCATGAATCTTTTCATCAAGCAGCTCCACATTAGCAACAGTATTCAAACAACAGAGATACCTGGTGAACAAATTAGTAGATTCTATCCACCATGCTACTCTTCCAAAACACTGAAATCACAGGAATTGAATGTTAGAGAACAAAAGATACATGCAGTCTGAAGATTCTAATTTTCACTAGAAAAGCAACTCTTCATCTCATAACTATATCACAGCAGCATGTTTTGCTCAATTCAAGGTTGTTAGAGATGTTTTAAAACTTCAAATAGTGAAAAGTTTTACTGCTTAAGGTTATGGTACATCTTGAGCTGCTGTACATTTGTACACATGAGCTCTTGTGTTCAATTTACCAATTGAATTATATTTTAGAATGTTCATGAAGATTTCTATTTCAAAAGAGTAACTTCCCATCAAAGTTGCATTGTACAACATCCACGAAACCATTAAACAATGCAGTTGTGCTACCAAGAGAAGAATTTGACCTCATTTAGTCACTGGTATTACTAATATACAAAGGTAAATTTTAGGCTCTGTGTCAGAAAAGCCAGACTTTGAATAGATATACAATACCACCCAAACTGCTTCAAACAGGATTGCTTTTCTGAGTCAGATCTCAACACAGAATGACACTCATCCAAGTAATCACAGTAAGGGTTTCCTGGTCTTAACACACAAACAGGTGAGCTCTGTCAAACAGAGCTCCAGCCTCGTGGCGACACTCGTTCCACACAGCAAGCAGTGGGACAGAACACGAGCCCACGCTTTAACCCCACCCCCCCACCACAGTCTGGCTGTTTCCTCCAAGCCTCAGAATTAGATCATTCTCTCCCATTGACCCTATTATGGAAACAGCAACCTCCAGCAGGCAATGGGAGCACTAGGGCTTTGATTTTTTTCAATTCACCAAGTAAGCTTTTCTGCCAATACACTGACTCTTGTGACATTTGGGGTGACAAATGTGGTGCCCAAGAATTTAATGCAGCCTATTTCCACTACTAGTCCATTCACTTGGCTTCAGCTAAAACACTTGGATCCAAAGGTCTCCACAACTAATATTTTCTTCCATTTTAAATAAGTCATCTCTTAATTGATTGTCAATTAAAGGTTCTAGAACACCAGCACTGCAGACTGAAGCCCTCTCTAGAGGCAGCATAGCAAGCCACAGCACAGTTTTCCCCATGGCATTTCTTCGCATTTGTCATCTCGAAGCAGACAGGTTTTGCCTCTGGAGTAAGAGTTTGACAACTGTTTGGTCATCCCCTTCTTCTGAGCCTAACATGAAGAACAGCAATTACTTCCAGCTGAGAATAGACTGAGCACTAGGCAGAGGTCATCAGTTTATTAACTCAGCTCTAGGAAAAAAAAAAAAAAAAAAAAAAAAAAAACACCACACCACACAAAAAAACTTTAAGATAATCAGACTGCACCAGGATGGGATTTAACTAGTTCTTTTGGAAAACAGCACATATAACTGAAGAAAAAGGAAATGCAGCTGCTACTTATAAATGAAAAGCAGTCATCAAAACATTACTGTTCTCCTTTTCTTCTTGCCAGTTCCTCAGTCACTAACCATTTCCGATCCAGTTCAACAGCTGTAATATTGTATATAAATGCATTAATGCTCTAGGGAGAGGTCCTGTTTGAGAGAACACATTTTTACGTAGCTAACTTAAATAATCTTTTTAGGTTTTCTCTTTGTTATCTCAGTACTGATGATTTACAGATTTCACAGGAAGCCTCCTATCAGCCAAGGCATGACTGCACAACCGAAGAATCTCCATATTTCAGGGAAACGTGTAGGCCAATTGTTTGTTGGAAAATGTACAGATGTAATCTTGGAATGCTCAAAGATTCAACGATGGTTTATTTTTTTGTGATGTTTTTCTGCAGACGCTCTGCTTCCACCGGAACTGTGGCCTTATATGGAGAAACATGGGCTGTAACTTCCTTTGACGCACGAGATACTACCATACATGCTTTCCCTTCAGCTCATCAAGTTTAAGTTTTCCAGGCTGCTGCCCACTCTCTGATGAAAGGAACGTCACTATGCATACTACACTAATTCATTACAGTGCTTGAGACCTCACCAAATTTCACACCTATAAAAGCTAACACTTCAGTGTGTACTGCAGGGCAAATATTGCCACAGATCTGGGCCAGGAGAAATTTTTCATTTTTTAAGAGAGGATGTCTTAATGAGATTTTTAAATATGCTGTCCCAAAGTATATGTGCCTCTGAATGCTTTTTCTCAACTATGTTACACTTAAAATAACGAAGCAAGGAAACTCGAGATAATCTACCACGATCAAATGATTCCAGAATGTAACACAGACAAAAACTCTCAAAATAAAATCAAGAGCTTGCAATTTGTAACAAAGAAAGCCCATAATAGAGCATACAGTTTTTACTCTTTGCTCATTAACATATTAAATGCAATATTTCATCATTTTCTACTTTGGTAAATATTAAGAACATCCTAATAATATATTCCAGTGGGTTGCTGTTCTAATGTAATGCAGAAACAATCAACCCATGCTGAATATTCATCTACTACACAACCTTTATCTACTTCAAAAGACAAAGAAAGCAAATAAGTAACCCTTGTAACACTTTATTACAGTATGATACCTAACTTATTCAACACAGGGTGAACAGTACTGAGAAGTTATGGACTTCAGAACTGCACAACCTCACTGGGATTTTACCGTGCTAATTGAAATCACACTGGAAGTCCGAACCTGTGAAAGAGACATTCACATTGTTTTGTTGTGGGATTTTTTGTAGGTGGGTGGGGTTGGGGTTTGTTTGGTTTTTTGTTTTATTTTCCCTCCTCCTCCTATGACTTCTATTGGTTACTTTAATCCACATTAGCAAGGCAAAACAAAGGGGCAGGTAAAACTTAGTGATGTCTTTGACGTTGTAAAAAGAGTGAACTACTGCAGCCTCTCAAGTGCTGAAAATGAACCGTCAAAACATAACACCCAATAATTACTTCTGCAAGTCTACGGCAGCTTCATTAAGCAAATTAGAGGAGGACAAACAAGTGAAAGAAGGAAGAAAACACAGCTCCGTTTTTCTTCCTGAAAATGAGGGAGGCACTAATCCATCCAACAAACCAACTCTATCTGGTCACTTCTCAGTCAATGAAGAAAAAAGTCAAGAAATTCAAAGTATCAAAACATATACTGTTTTACTGCAAATGTAACTATTGCTTGTTAAGTAATAATTATTATCAAGTAATAATAGTTTTACTTATTAACACGATTCTTTCTGTCCCCTGTGCCTCTGCTGCTGGTTGCATTTCAGAGGGGAAAGCATCTCAGGGTGAAGGTTAGTTCAGCTTACTCCATAACTTCACATGGAGACAAAACAGCTGTTGCAGATTTAACCTAATAATACTGCCACCACTATTTCACAGAGTTCTGGCCTTATTACTTACAAGGATAGTATTAGTTTATTTGTTTTAAAAGTCTATTACAAGAAGACATCAAGGAGAAGCAATTAATAAGTTATAAATTTTGTTTACTAAAGCTTCTGTAATTAAATCAGACTTTACTCAAAATTAAACAAATCTTAGATCTGAATGTCATAAAAAAACTGACTACAAATGAACTTGAAAACAAGAGGTGACGTATAAGCTGTGGAGTAGAAAAGCGGGCAAATATCTGAAATTAATTATTAATTGCATTTTTTTTGCACATCTTTAGGCCTGTCTGAACAACATTATGACTTATCACTTGCATCTGCTGCACACTCAAGATAAAGGTTAGCATCTCATCCAGTTGTAATGACTGAAGCATTCCAACAGCAACATGACCACGCTGTTTAGACTCTCACTAGTACCTTCACATTTGAGCAGTAGGGAACCAAAGCCAGGATTTTCTTTGTCTTCAAGCATAGGATGTACCTCTCTGGCTGATTTGATACAGGTAGGTTTGGTGATTTTTAGGCAGGCCATAAGAAAGCCAGTAGTAAAACATCAATCACTCAAAACAGTTTAAACTTTTTTTTTTTTCTCTTGCTGTTTTTAATAACATAATCCAAGACCCAAGGTTTTCCATTTTCTGGCAATTAAAACACCTTTTAAGTAATTAAAATGTCACTCATTATGAAAAGTTTTCAGAGCTCGTTTTTTTAAATAAAGAGGAAGTGGACTTTCATTTTGGTTTAAAATCATTGTATTTGTAAAAGTTTACATACACACACACACATATATATATGTATATGCAGATAACAGTCACTGAAGACTGGTAGGTTCTACTGTGAAGCTCGACCTAATCCCATATGATGACAGGATTTTGTATTTTTGTTAGATGTGCTAGCAAAAAAAAAGGCAATTTGCACTAGAGAAAAGTGTAGTTTGAAGTTTCAAGCTACCTGCCACTGAAACATTTGGTTTTTTGCAGTTTCTCCTCTACAATTGGAGCCTACTGGGGAATTTCATCAGATTTGGTCTTACAAACCAGGAAACGTGGGTTTTGTCCTTAAAAGTCCCTTTTGCTTTGTCTTGCTTCTTCATCTACAGCAAGGGATGTAACCACAAGTCTGGTAAAAAAAAAAAAAAAAAAAAAATTCATTAAAAGGTACCTGAGAGGTACCTTTTTCTTCATGCTTTTAAGCAGGAAAGAAAGAAGTAGTAGGAGGAGGAATAAAAGTCTCACACTGCATCTACTCCAAAACACGAGCTAGAGAAGCCACACAACTTCCAGAAAACATGATGGAAAGGGCATTAATGGAAAGGATTTTTTAGAAGTAATAGCACTGGTTGTTACTATGCCTGTTCCTCCCTGAGTTCCTTCAGGCTGGATGCTGAAGAGACCATACAAGATGGCAGAACATGGTCAAGGACGTGGAATCAGAGTTGCTGCAGCCTTTGTGCAGAGATACAAAAGCTGCCAGAAGCTGATGTTTGGAAAGAGGAGACAAGCTGGCAGCCACAGAGCTGAAAGCAAAGGACAATTTCAACAAAGCACTGGTTAGAGAAAAAACACAGTAGGACTGCTTCAGGGCCTGTGGCACATGACAGGTTACTTAGCACACACATCCCAGACCTAGGCAGATCATATATTTTTTCCCTGAAGCGCTCCCCTTTCTGCTGTTTAGCATTCCTATTGCATGCTTCATGAGGATTTAAATACATTAACTTCCAATCGTGCACTTTTTTGTGAAACAAGAACCACCTTGTCTGGACACCATTCATTGCATCTCACTGCATACTTTTTTATTTAGACCAGCACAGTTTCAGGGGTTTATGCTGAGTGAAAGGAGGACCTTCCAAAAAACGTGAACTATTTCCTTCACACAGCACACAGATACCTAAATGGAGAGAACCCTGAAGGAAGTAAATTGGCACAATTCAAACTCGCAGAAAATTCTTTGGGCAGAAGATGGTTACTTTCTGATTAGCACATTGCATTCCAGCCTAATAATGAACAGAAATGGGGTATCGAACCACAAAGCTTGTCAGGTTATGCAACAGCATAAAGAAACCTCTCTTTGTCTTCCATGTACTTACACACCATTTCCCTGAAAATACTAAAGCTTTATTTTACACGTTAAAGAGGAGTTATTTCCACTCTTCAAACAAAACAAACAAACAGGCTGTAAAACCACTGTTTTCAGAAGCACTCTGGCAAAATGTTGTCTAGCATTTGACTCCACTTGTGCCCAAAATCCAAACTTTCTTTAAGGATTTGTTCACAGCCTACTATGAATGAAGGTAACCAATACATTAGTGTTTGCCTGAAACAACTCCCTACAGGATATTTATAACTTTATGAACAATCATCACAGAATAATTTAACACTGAAGTGACCGAGCAGTTTAAAATACATAAAAAGCAGCTTTTCTCCTTTCATAAAACTGGCATAAACTCCCTTCAGTTACCTGAAGTGGGTGTTTAATGCAAGCAATGACTACTTCTACTTGTAAACAGGCAAAGGCATGGATTTAGCAATGGTGAATAACGCCTGACCCATCTGATTGTCTTCTATGATAAGATAACTGGATTTGTGGATGAGGGGTAGCAGGGGATATCAGTTACTTAAACTTTAGCAAGGCTTTCAAGCACTCACTCACAATATTCTTGTGGCCAAGTAGGGACATTACTGTGAGTAAGGGGATGTCTAGATGGGTGAACAGCAGGGCTCTGTCCTGGGATCATCCTGTTTAACATCTTCATCAACAATCTGAAGGACACGATGGAACAAGTGGGGTTTTGCCAAGTTCACAGATGGCAGCAAACTAGCAGAAACCAGCCAACACACTTGAAGGCAGGCTGCCATCTAGAGAGACCTCAACAGGCTGGAGGAAAGGACTGACAGAAACTCCATAAAATTCAATGAGGACAAACGGAAAGATGTGCAGCTGGCAAGGAAGAGACTCTTGCACCAATTGAGGTGGAGACTGCCTGACTGGGAACCAGCACTGCTGAAAAGGACCTGGTGCTCACTCACTCTGCTCCCCCTTGAAGTGGGATGGGGGGAAGCATGGCGGGGGGGGGAAAGTAAAACTCATGGTTTGAGATAGAAACTGTTTAATAAGACAGCAAAGGAAGAAAGAGTAATAATAATATTACATTTCAAGAAATATACAAAACCAAGTGATGCACAATGTCACAACTGATCACCACCCAGTGATCAATAGCCCATCCCTGAGCAGCAATTCCCTGGCCAAGTCTGCTGTTATACACCAAGCATGATGTTATACCATAGGAAATAACCTTCTGGCCAGTCTCAGTCAGCTGTACCTCCCAGCATCTTCCGCACCTCCCCGCTGGCAGAGCGCAGGAAGCTGAAAAGTCCTTGACTTAGTATCAGCACTACAACTACTTAGCAACAACTAAAAGCACCAGTGGGTTATCGACATTATTCGCATTCTAAATCCAAAACACAGCACTGTACCAGCTACTAGGAAGAAAACTAACTGTATCCCAGCCAAAACCCGGACAAATTCAGAACAAAAAGCCATCAGCAATTAACAATAAGATTCATATTGGTCATACAGAAAGCTACAAGCATTCTTTGCAATCTGAGTACCAACTCCTAACACCCTGCTATACACCTGTGGAGTCACAGCCAGACATGCACAGGTCCACCCTCAGACAGTTTATTACCCAAATTTTACCATTTCCTTGTAAAGTAATTTGACATTCCCCCCTCACCCAGATCGCAAGTTCAAACCAGGACAGGGACTTCTTGCCCCATATACATACCTGAAAAAGCAAGTATCTGTTGTTTTCAGCTCTGCTCAGCCCCTGGCAGGGCACATGGCAAAGCCTGAACTAGTTGTACCTGCAAGCGACAACAGGTCTGGCAGCTGCTCCCCAATTACTACAGTAGAGAGACGCACAGCCTGCAGTTACTGCAGCCCAGCGCCAGCACAGTACCTGATGTAAGAGTCCCACCAGTTTCCTCAAAAGCTGGGTTCTGCTCAGTTACTTGTTGACTGTAACTACTTAGATTCTTCCACTTCTACACACTAGTCCACCTCCCTCCCACCATAACAACCACATCACAAATTTCACTTTTCCACAGCCAGGAAACACGAGGGGTGAGCAAAGCTACTCCAGTCCAGCTATGGCTCAGTGAAAGCATCGCTGCAGCTTTTCCACTCACCCTGTGCTGCAGGGTAGGACCTCCGGAGACACAGATGTTCTTGGGGACTTCCAGGTATAGCCATGCTTCCTCTTTCCCCCAGAAACAAGGTCCCCCTTCAGCTTCTCCCAAGGCCCTCCTGAGCACTGGCTGTCCTTACTGCTGGAGAAGGCAGTAACTTCTCCTTCTAAGCACAGCTGCACCTGCTCCCACCAGGCTCCCCTCCCACCTGCCCCCCGGCAATCACAGGAGCCAGCTGAGGACCCTCAGGGCTCACCACTTAGCCCTCCCCTTGCCACTCACTGCATGCACAACACCTGTGCAACAGCCAGCCACAAAAACAGTCAGAGACAGGAGCTCCTGGCAAATCACCAGTATTTAATAAATTGTATCAGTCCTGTCTTTGGTATAGAAAATTAGCCTTAAATCAGGCAAAATCTTCTCCCTGCTGTGATTTGTCCTTACTTATCATTTTAAATAATAAAAAGAATACATGGGCAAAATTTGTGCAAGCCACTCATGAACGTAAAATAGACAACAGATAAAAAGTAAAGATCAGTAGCAATCAAGGCCCATGACGGGGCTCATGATTGCCATCTGTTCTGCATTCATTGTATCAAGCCAAGGGAAAAGGCCATTTTCACCAGTCCAGGATAGAGTGAGGGGAGGGCTCAGAGGATTGTTAGATCTAAGAGGGATTTTTGTGTGTGTTTGTATTGGTACCTGTTAGACAGATAGATGCTCTTTTGTTTCCCCCAAATGACTTAATATATCACAGATATTGACATTTGATACAGCAATCCTGCTCTTGGGCACTGCGTGTCTTTAACGCTAACTCAGGTAGGGCTTTGCCACCTGGATTGTTATACTGTTTGTTGGCCTGCTGTTACTATGTGCACTACTACAGTGTGCTTTTCTCACCAGGTTATATGCAATTTTGCGACAGCATACTACAAGGTTAAGCAAGGGTGTATAGAAATAAATGTCCCCTACAAATATGACCCATTTCTGTCTTGAGTTCTGCCCATGCACATAATATTTTGGTAAGATTCCCGTAAGGAGCCAGGAGGCTCTGAAGCACACTTTCATGTTGTAATGACCTCTCAGAATTAAATCCTAGTGAACAGATGTTTGAGAATTCACGGGCAGGGGAGAGGGGATGGTCTTCAGTTAGTGTCCATCCCCGTGGCTTCACTGAGCTCTACAGAAAGCGTTTGAGTCTCCAAGAAACAACTCAAAAAGCTGTAAGGACCACACAAGGCAAGATGCAAGCTCAGCACACTGATGAAAATAGCTTTAGAAAACATGAGTGCTTTGGCAGACCAGTGTTGCTGGGGCTCCATCTGTCAGCCTTTTTCCATTTGATCTATCTTTTTCCCCTTTTCCATCTCTCTTTTAATCCCCTGCTCTACTTTTTTATCTTTTCTTTTTTTATTCTCTTGTACACTGCTTTCTCATAGCCTTCCCTTTTCTACAAGCTGCTTGCCAGTGAAAAGTGACACAAGATAGGAATCCTGATGACAGAGGCATCTTTGATCTTCCTCTTGCTAATTCATTGAACTACACAGAAACAAAAATCCCCACTGCTGTTCTTGCTACAAATTGCCTAACTTTGAAGAAACACTAGGTCTTAACTATCTCAATAAACCTACTCATTCATTCTTTGTGCTTACTGCCATGGCTTTTTCTTCACATTTATACAATTCATTTAGTCTTGCTTTCTATCAACTGAAATAAGATCAGAGATTTCCTTCCATTTGTATTTTCTCCTGAAGCACATTCTCAACACCTTCTTTCACTTTAGCCCTTAGCCCAGATATTTTGCATTCTTTTTATAAAGATTAAAAAACAAAACAAAACAAACAAACAAACAAAAACCCAGACAAACTCTTCTGTTCAGCTCCATAGACACTGCTGTTTTGATGTAACATAAAGTGGTTTCCTGGGAATCAAAAGCTTGCCATTCCTAGACATGCAATGATGCAACCCATAGATAACTCAGTTTCAGTCTCCCTCTCCCTTAATGTTTTCAGAACAGTCTGGCAGCTGTAACTGGCATGATCTGACATGAATAAACTTAAATGAAACCTCTGTCACACCTCCTTCATATTTCTCTTGACTTCTTTGGTCTTTGGGGTGAGGGCAAGACATATGCTGTAAATGCTGAAGCTCTGTTACCATACCTTACTGCTTTGCCAGCCAAACCTGCAACTCGTGTGGTAAATAGTGAGTTAATAGCTGTTGTAAACAGCTCCTAAACAACCCACTAGCTATGGGTGTCAGATAAGTATGTGAATACTTAGTTGAAGTCTCTCTTCAGTACTGGATGTAGTCTTTGTTCAACAGCTGCAAACAGTTCACAAATTCAGAAAAATCAGCCTGTTCATAGTAAGCTGGCAAGTAGAAAACAGGGCTAAAATCCCTACATGAGAACCTACGTAAGGCTCACTGTTCGCAGGATGAAATCACAGGCAGTATAGCAAGGTCCCTTCTACGCTCCAATATGGTCATGGTTGTTTTGACTAATAAAGTTTAAGTTCTTAGCAATATCCAGTAACCCATTTCATTTGTGCAAAGATATCATTTACCACTGTTTTATCTCAGTTAATGGTGTCACAGTCCACCCCCAGCCAGTAACCAAATACCACACAGCCACTTGCTCACTTCCCCCCTCCCCAGTGGGTGGGGAGGAGAATCAGAAAGAACAGAAAACTTGTGAGTTGAGATAAAGACAGGTCACCAGAACAGCAAAGAAAAAGACAATAATAATTGAATTATATATTAATAATAGTAATAATAAAATATAATCCTAATATAATATACTAAATTAATTATGCACAATTTCTCACCGCCCAATGACCCAATGACGGATTGCTGATGTGCAGGTGCAAAACTTGGGAGTTGCACAGCTGATTAGTTGATCCAAACTGGCCAAAGAGAGTGTTCCATACCATAGACGGCATGGCCAGTATAAGGGAGGGTCGGCCATTGCCCCTTGGTTCTGGCTCCTTGTTTGGTTCATGTTCCCTTCTCGTTACCTTTTTTTTTTGTTTGTTTCGTTTGGGCCTGTTTTTTCAGCTGTTCATTCCCTCGTGCTCTCTAAGGAACTTGCTGATCTGGGATGGCTGCACGGGAATATCCCTGCT
>KL267688.1:360-10900 GCA_000699545.1 Podiceps cristatus | reverse complement strand
TGCTCCAGCCCTCTGATGATCTTCGTGGCCTTCCTCTGGACCCGCAAATTCTAAGCAAAAGGATACGTCTTCAAATTTTCCGCCTATTCAGGGCTGTGGAGAGGTACCTTTATCCACCCTTCTAAAGGTAGAGAGAGATGTGTTTTCATTCAAAAACTGACTTTTGCAATTGCAATGCAACATCAGGAGGTGGTAAGGCTGTTTTTAACTCTTCTTCTGCAATACATCCCAAGTGAATGGAAGGCAGCCAAGCTTGATCCCCTGCTTCACCCAAAGAAGAGTCAGCCAGCAGTGCTCCTGTGTTATCAGGCTAAATAGAGCTACTGCTGGGGTAATGGTGAAGGGAGGAGAGACACTGGAGGGGGACCCACTCTTTCCTAATCTGCTCCACAGAAAATAAGAGCCATAGGGTCAGAAAACACAGGGTCTGGGAACCTGAGTCTACCTCATGCTTCATAGTTCCTATGTGCTATGTACAACAGATGGCAAAATGCATTAGTAATCCTGAAAGCAGCTATCAGGCTCAAGTTTTGACCCGCTCGGTGATCTTGCAACTATGATACAGAGTCATGCCCTGTCTTTGCAGTGCATTTGAATATTCTTATCAGAAGACTAAATAGGCTATTCTTTTACATATCAAGGCCCCTTTACAGTGCTCTCAGTAGTGCAACCTTAGTTAAATGAAAACTGCCCTCAGCTGTTAGCCTTTTTAAAAAGTTTTGCAGACCACCTGAGGTATTTTAAGTGGGAATTATGTAGTCTGAATATTTCATATTACTAATTATCTCCCACAAATCCTTACCGTGTCCTCAGATAGTTAGATCTGTTGTAATTGCTCCACAGCAATTTACAGAAGGTGAGAGAGTGAATTCACCTTGTTTCAAAATCCTTTCCCATTACAAATTACTCTTTCATTCTAATAGCAATTTAGACCATTGATGGATAAGTTTTCTTTCTTAACAGTTTGAAATAACCCAGTCATTACAGGTCAGGAGCTTGTGTTGAATATAACTATGCATATATAATGATACAACTGGTGGACTCAAAATCAACAAATAAATGTACTTCATATAGTACCTTCCTTCTGGGTTGTGAACACAAAATTTGTTCCCATTATATACTTAGATTTAGATTTTGGTGACAGAGGCTCATCCAATTTAAACCCAATTTAAATCCGCTGCTCAGAATTTTCAGAACACGGAATTCATAGTAAAAGACCACATTTCTATTGTCTCATCAGTGGCTTCAATAATGTTGTTTTGTGCTGTTTATAAGGAGCATGCAGAAGACATGGCACTTGTATTTGAATTCTAATTTGTGGACTGCTAGACAGTCTTCTTTTCCCATAATGTATTCATCAGAAGATATACTGGTTATGCAATAAAGTATTTTTTAATTGCTAGCTTTAGAAATATTTAAATACCCAATTATTTTTATCTAAAAGACTATTATGGAAAAAAAGGAAAAGTTAAAAATGGGTAGGGCCATGGCTAGAAAAGGATTATGAGTTGCACAGCAAGAGCACTGATCCTTTGATGAAGTGTATAAATAATTAGTAACACACTTCAAGACATCTTTCTCTTGGTTCATAGTACCTATGCTCATTTAATTCCAGCTGAAAATATGTCCATTCATTCACAGTGAAGGACAGATAAATTGGTGACCAAGTCAATGAGAAAAGTGATTCATGCTGAAGCACCAAAGGCCAAATATATTCTGCACATACACAGATCAGATATTCTTTCAGTATGAGTACGCAAATTTATCCTTCCCTAGCAAAAGATCATAGGGGACATGAGATAGGCTTGGATGTGGCAATCTAGTGCCCATAAATGTAGGCATGTGGATAGGTGTAATAATTTTTAATATCTGGTTCTGAATATGTGAATGATGTTTAGAAACATAGACAGGAGATTAATAAAAACAAGCAACTCTCCATAAATAGGGCACCCCACTTTTGCTGTTTTCAGTTACATGAATAGCCAAGTACCCTTTTTCATTTATTTTCCACAAACATTGATGAGATTAATTTGGTCAGCACAAATGGATATGAGCTTCAAAATCAATTGGTGTCTTCACTGAACTTCAGTAAACTGTATCTCAAAAACCTTCACAACGTATTTTTACATTTGAAGAATTACTTTGGCACCTAAAGATGCAGGCAGGGCACCTCATGTAAGCTTAATATGAATAAAAATAGATGGTTAAGTTCCGTTAAGTTCTCAAATTGCTTTGGAATTCTGGTCTTGGTTTGCATACACTTCTTAGAAGGAGGAACAGAAAAAGATCTCAGGAGATATGACCAGTCAGCTATTTACCCATCTCAAATAGTAAATACTAAGGTCATTGGAGAACTGTTCCATATCAGTCGATTGGTTTGCAGAATTCTCAAAAATATTAAAAAAAATAAAATATTAAAAATATTAAAAAATACCAATCCAAGGAAGATTGCTTGCTAACTTTGCTCCCCGTTCTAATGATTTACAGACCATTTCTGCAAGTGTGTCCCCCCCAATTTGTTTACAAAACTAATGCAAAATCAATTCCTCTTATCAGTGTATCCCCAGTTCGGATTCTCACACGCAGGGGTTCTTTGTATTATATTATGTAAATTAACTTTGCTGTCAGCTCCATCTGTGATACTTGCCACTTAAGTGAATTACTCCAGTTGAGATGAAGTGGCTCTGTTACGAGAAGTCTAAAAGATATAGTATTACTTCAATCTCAATAGCATTTTTTTTTTTTTTTGTCCTAACAATAAGAGATGATGTACTATGGATAGCATTAAACAGGCTTACACTTTGGACATTCCTTATATTTCTGAGTTTATACTATGCCTCTGTCTCTAAGCCAACTAGACACCTGTACAGCTTTCTGACTCTTTCTACACCATCTCTCTGAAATACTGTCTTTCCTGTCCATCTGCACAGCTATAATTCTCACCAGGTTGTTTTCTATCTTGCTTACAGAAACATTTCTTTTTTGGCCTTGACAAAAAAGTGAAACAGCAACCACACCTTTTTCATAGTGAAAGAAGCCTTCTAGAGAGATGACTGTTCCTCAGAGGACAATGCTAAATGCTCGTCTTTCCTTATACTCTTCTCTAAACATCTGCTACAGAGCTGCATAGACCTGACCAAATACCATGTCTTAATGTTCTTAAGTAGATAAATAAATCTTTCTACTTTCTTTCATTCCTACTTCCTTATCTTTCTTGTACTTGACAGCGTTCATATGAATGTCATTACAAGATCCTCTGTAATATTTAGGATTATTTTGGAAGAGGTACAAGTACAGTAGATCAAGGAGATAGAAGCGTCTGGAAATGTTAGGACTTCTTGGTAAGAAGGCTCAGACAACGTGTTTTTGAAGAAGATATGCATCAAATTGACTGTCAGACAGTAGTAGAGACTGTCATGTAGTAGAGTTGTATGAAGATGCTTGCTTTTCCACACCAAAGGGGAAAAAAATATCCCTGAAATAACTATAATTTCCCTTTTAAATATGTGTAGAGAGGAAAAGTGCTGTATGACATTAGTGCAATTAGAATGGAGATACAGTTTTCTTCATAAGTACTTCTGTGAGAGCAGCTATGGTGTTCCTTTTTTCCCCTTCCCTTTCCCTTTCCCTTTTCCTTTTCCTTCCAAAAAAACTGATGAAAAAGACATAGAATCATAGAATCATAGAATGGGTTGGGTTGGAAGTGACCATGAAGGTCATCATGTCCAACCCCCCTGCAGTATCGGGGCACACCTTCAACTAGACCAGGTCACTCAGAGCCCCATCAAACCTGACCTTGAATGTTTCCAGGGATGGGGCATCTACCACCTCTCTGGGCAACCTGTGCCAATGCCTCACCACCCTCACTGTAAAAGTTTTTTTCCTAATATCTAGTCTGAATTTCTCCTCTTTTCATTTACAACCATTACCCCTTGTCCTATTGCTCCAGGCCCTGCTAAATAAGTTTTTCCCTGTCTCTCTTATAAGCCCCCTTTAGGTATTGAAAGGCCACAATAAGGTCTCCTTGGAGTCTTCTCCAAGCTGTACAAAGCCAACTCTCTCAGCCTCTCTTCATCGGGGAGGTGTTCCAGGCCTTTGATCATTTTTTGTGGCCTCTTCTGGACCTGCTCCAACAGATCTATGTCCTTCCTGTTCTGAGGGCTCCAGAGCTGGATGCAGTATTCTAGGTGGGGTCTCATCAGAACACAATGGGGGTTGAATAAAGAAATTTAGAAATGAAGTTAATTTTTAGGAAAAATATCCTCAAATATAATAATAATTATAAACCTAGAAATTTTCTGATAGTAAATGCAGAAAATGCTATTAATCTATTCAGTTATTTATGTTTCAGATTCCAGATTGTTTTAAATATACATTAAAACCAGATTAAAACTGCAGGGAGTTTTCCTTATTTGTTTTTCCCTTCATTTTATCAGTATTTTTATTTCATCCTGCACAACAACAAAAAAAAAAAAAAAAAAAGGGGTGGGTGGGAATAAATGTGGCAAAAACTTCTGAGACCTCCAAGCCATGTATAATTGTTATTATTGTTATTTTAATTTCTAAAAATAACACTAATGAATCCTCATAGTTTTAATTTTGAGGTGAAAGAACATACATAATTTTAAAATATTATTTTAACTAAGGCTGTCAACTGTCTTTACTTTGGTTTGCTTTTACAAATGAGTAAGACTTGACATATTCAGTGATTGATGTAGATATATTAGGGCTCAAGTTATAGGACCAAACTATCACCTTACCACTGGCCTAAGCTCAGGGCAATGCCCAAAGTGGTGTTTGGCTCTTGAAGGTAGTGTGGTACGTGATGTGACTCCACCTTTTCCTTTGAGAGACCAGAAACTGGCAAAGCTGGCAAAGCTTTTTGGTTAGTGCTAAGCCTGGTACCGCTGGCTTTTCCACCCCACTGCTTCATGCAGACAGAGCCATCCTGCTGGGAGTCTATGGTAGGATGCCCGCAGCCTCCCTTGCCCAGTGACCTTGCACGCTGGAGCCCAGCATCATGACGACGCGCAGCCGGCCCACCAGGACTGCCAGACATGCAGAGTGGCAAAGTGTCAATGCAACCATGACTAGTGCTGCCGTCAGAGGGAGGTGACAACCCATTGACCCCTGCATCAGAGGAACTCAGTGCTGGATGTGATCCATGGTTACAGCATACTGACTTGGCTTTTCCCTTCCGTATGTGCTTACCAAGCAACCCGCATGCTAAATGTGTATCGGTCAAGCCAACAGGTATAACTGGACATTTTTCTACAGTCCACACAGAACCTTCCAGGCTGAGAGGTGATAATCTTGACCACAGGGTGACAATGCAACATCCATCAGACTCAAGAGAGAAGCCGCACTTTGTACCAGACTCACTATCTGCAGTCTCCTCAATAGGAGAAATGCAATTGTAACCTCTTCTTGGCTACATGTCCACACACTACTGCTATTCTTTCCTGCATCATATGGCATGTTGTAATATGGATTTGCAGTGAGAGTTCTGGGGGTTCTTTTTTCTGGATTTCATTGGGTAGAAAATACTTCAAAACTATTTAAAAGACTATCTTTTATGGAAACTATATACTTCTACGTTTGTTTCCATCACCCTCAGTAAGTTTGTGGATGACACCAAGTTGAGCAGGAGTGTTGGTCTGCTTGAGGGTAGGAAGGCTCTGCAGAGGGATCAGGACAGGCTGCATCAATGGGCTGAGATCAATTGTGTGGTGTTTAACAAGGCCAAGTACAGGGTCCTCCATATGGGTCACAACAACCCCAGGCAACACTACAGGCTTGGGGAAGAGTGACTGGAAAGATGCCTGGCAGAATAGGACTTGGGGGTGCTGGTTGACAGCCAACTAAACATGAGCCAGCAGTGTGCCCAGGTGGCCAAGGCGGCCAACGGCATCCTGGCTTGTATCAGAAATAGTGTGGCCGGCAGGAGTAGGGAAATAGTTGTTCCCATGTTGGTGAGTTGTTCCCTCACCATGGCACTGGTGAGGCCCCACCCCAACTACTGTGTTCATTTTTGGTCCCTGCACTACAAGAGGGACATTGAGCTGCTGAGGTGTGTCCAGAGAAGGGCAATGAAGATGGTGAAGGGTCTGGAGAACAAGTCCTGTGAGGAGCGGCTGAGGGAACTGAGCTTGTTTAGTCTGGAGAAGAGGCTCCAGGGAGACCTTATAGCTCTCTACAACTACCTGAAAGAAGGTTGTAGAGAGGTGGGTGGTGGTTTCTTCTCCCAAGTGACAAGCAATAAGAGAAGAGGAAATGGCCTCAAGTTGCAACAGGGGAGGTTTAGATTAGATATTAGGAAAAATTTCTTTACTGAAAATGTGGTCAAACACTGGAACAGGCTGCTCAGGGAAGTGGTTGAGTCACCATCCCTGAAGGTGTTCAAAAGACGTATAGACATGGCACTTCATGACATGGTCTAGTAGGAGTGGTGGTGGTGTTGGGTTGACAGTTGGACTTGATGATCTTAAAGGTCCCTTCCAACCTTAATGATTCTATGATTCTATTTGAACATTAACATATTTATCAGTGCTTTCCATCTGAGGCCTCCAAAGATTTTGGTTGTACCTAATTAATAAGGTCTTATGAGACCTATGTAGCAGTCCTGAATCCAGCCAGCCAAATTCTTTGTGTAATGTTTCTGTAGTTGGGCCTCTGCAGCCCAGAGCTGGGTGATAACTTCCAGGAAGTATCATTGTAACATGTCAGCTCTTTAGTGGCTTCAAATTTTCCTGTGATTTATAAATCACTTGAATACAGCCTGAGAAACTAAGTATAAACATACAATAATGATTGAGACAATGTACAGAGAAGGTATGGATTCTACCTGTGTTGATCTGAAATTCCTGCACCTGTGTTGATCTGAAATTCATGCATCACTGAATATTTTGGTGTACGAACTAGCTGCTTTCACGATCTGAGCTATACTTCATCCAGATCAGGGGCAGTCACTTTGATGGTTGTTACTCAGACAAGAGAGGCTGAGGGCAACATAATAAATGAAAGGTGGTGAACCGGTATGTTTCAGCAGTAGAGTATGGGTAACAAAAGAAGATTAAGAAAGAGACTGATGTGTGCTACAGTCCTTTAAAAGTCACAAAGTCTGAGACATCTGAGGAGAGAAGAGCCCACAGAATGTCTTTATGTTAAATGTAAGACTGATTAAATGTGAAGAAAGTTGACTGAAAGTTTGAAAAAAGATGTAATGCCCAATAGAGAGGTCTTAGAATTACAGGAAGACACCATCCATTTAACAAGAATAATCAAATATTATAAGAAAAATTATAGTTACAGTCTACCAGCTAATATTTTAACAGTTTCTGAGTTTATAACCTTCTCAGGAGATCTCAGTCAGAGAAAGCTGCAGAGTTTAGAAAGCTCTCTAACAGGAAGCAGAACTCTAAATCAGATGTAGTGAGTAGAGGTTAGTTTTCCAGCATGGTCATTCATAGGGAGCTTCTGGCTGTGCAGTAGGTTAAAGTGGAGCTGGCTTGCAGCTCCTCCAGAATGCCACTCTGAAAAACGTACATCAAATGCTAACATCTAATTCAAAATCCTATTCTTATTCCTTCTTGACCCAAGACAATTTTCTTTTCTGAATTGTTCATTTAGGGCTGTTTTTTAATAGTGAGATTTGGGACATACTTTCATCAAACAACAGATTTTGTATTTAGCTAAAATAAGGATATATTTTTACATATTCACTTAAAGATAATCCTTAATGTATTCAAGAGCCCTGAACACATTGTTAAGTTGAACTCACAGAAGATTTGAATTTTAAAGGAAAAAATGCTATGTGTCCTGATTATTCATGAACCAATAAGGTCAGACACAGCATTTCCATATGTAGAATTTAGAAAACCTCAAGTATATAAGGCTGTTGAAATTCAATAGGTCCCAGCGGTACCAAATAAGGGCACAGCTGTTAAACAAATACAGTGCCTCTTTAAATTTCTTCTGTTTTTTCTAAATTGTCATTTTGTGGAATTTAACACTGTAGGACAAGAAAAGTGAACTTTCCTAGCTGTTACCAACAAGCCATTTCTTGCTAGTATAGACCCAGAAATAACTAAAGGATTTGGATTAAAGAAATTTAGGTACTTTACATTGCAAACTTGTGCAGGGTTTTTTCAAAGTATTTGAAGGGAAAAGTGAAAAAAAATAGCCTGATAAAAAACATCAAGATGTGTTTTACACACTAAAACTATTTGCTACCTCTGGCAATTAAAAAAACCAAAAAAACCCACCCCAAAAACCCACCATAATTTCTGAAAGACAAGTTGTGGAAAAATTCCACACACTTACCCTTAAACTTACCCTTCAACAATGACGTTTGCATGGATCATACATGACAAAAGAAGATTTTTTTTCCTTGAATTTCATTTGCTGCATTTAACCTTTATAATAACTAATCTGCTCATTTATATTTCAAGTGAAAGCAGTGTTAGCCCTATGTAAGAAAAAAAAGTAGATTTCAGTTTAGAATTTAAAGCACTTTTAGCTGTTGTTTTTTTTTTTTTTTTAAAAATATATATTTTTCTTGCATAAGATAATATATAAGTGGCATAAAATTCTCCCTTGGTTTATATTTAAAATATTTACAATACTCCATAAATATGTCAGGTACTTTATAAGTGTTCAGTATTGAACGGATTGATTAACTAGCTAGCTGGATACATAATTAAGATCTCAAGGTCCCTTTTTAAGCTCGAGCATAACAGCCAATGAGAAGTGACATGGCTGCTTTGGATTGAGCAAAGCTTTTAAATGTTATCCTTCAACTCACACAGCAGTCTCCCTTTCTTCTCAAAACTGTGCTCTTGTCCATAATTTCAAGGGCCTTTGTAAACGGTGTAAGCAGCAGGACCTTTGGTTTAGCAGCAGTGATTTTTCCAGTTAAATGTGTAATTCACCAAACGGAAGGACAGACACCTTGGAGACATCATTATTCTTCACCTATCTGTCAGAAACTACAGAGGATCTAGCTGGTTCAGTTGCAGTCCTTTTATCTTCAGTCTGATTTCTACATTTTTTTTTCAGATAGATCCACAATGTATTCATCACACAGGGAGAGAGAATTTCAGCCCTAGCATCACCAGTTATATAAGTTCTGACTTGACTAGACTAATTTCCCCTGATTTCAGTCATGTGAGCAGTGGGTGGAAAGGTCACTCTCATTAGTGGGGAGATATGCTGCTGCCCTGGTGGCCAACTGGCTTTGCACCCTTTTGTTATTGATCTAGGAACATACAGATGTAGGCGACGGCTGCAGGGCAAAGCTCAGCTCCCTCTTCTTGAGGCTCTCCTAGGAAAGCTACCAAAGGTTTCCTTCTACATTCTGGATCTCTGCTATGAGCAATTAAGGTTAGGCAGGTGAATTAACCAAAAGCAAAACATTCGGATTACCATTTCCTCCTGGAAAAAAGCTTTCAGGACAACAAATCCAGGGAAAATTTTCTTGGCATGGCAGAACACCATCAGGCCAAAGTGACTCAACATTTAATTTTCAGAAAGCAAAATCTTTCTGCAACCAAAGCCAATAAAATTCTTTAAATCTGTCATTTTCTTGTCTTCTCCCTGTTCCTGACCTTGAGTGGCTGATTCAGAGTCAATGTGGGATTGGGACCATAATCCCAATGAAACTACAGAGACTCTCACCACCATTTCTTCTAAAGGGGTTATCCTAGTCCCTGAGATCCTGTCAGTGAAAATGATTGAGGTAAATCAAAAAATGAAATTGAGGAACATCTTCAGTATCCAAAGCTAAATCAATTCATGACCAAAGCAAACTCTAAAGCATTATCGATTGTGAAAACAGAGGTGCACACTAATAAATATATATTTCAGAAATGTGTCTGGGTTGTTAGGCTATCTAAAACACATGATCCCTATAGAGTGTGAAAGAGAGAAGGAGGGGGGAAGCAGGTGATACTGCTTTTTGGGGGGAACATATAAGTAATCTTTGAGTTAGTTTTCACACATCACCTGGTCAGAAAGCCTGAATAGTACACTATAGTACGGACATTCAGATTCGACTGCTTTCTCCTATTAGGTTGAAGAAAGATGACTGATGCTTCTCCAAGGAAAAGAAAGGGAAAAAGATGGTTGGGAAACACAATCCTCCCTGTGTAAGTCTGCTCACAGCCTACCTATTCCCTACTCCTGTTGACTGTCAGAGTTGACAGTACAATGCAGTAATGAGACCTTGGCAGGAGAAACGGTGATGTTTCCCTCCCAGGTAGGACATGGGTTCATGTGCAAGAAGCAGCTGCAGACAACCATCCTCCTGCCTCAGAGTTTTCCATGGCTAGTCTGGGGCAGGCACTCTTGTTTTAAGGCAGTGTTGGAAAGAAATGTTCTGCTCTCAAACCTCTCAGGTTAGGCTCCTGCGTGACAGAATAGAGTGTCAAATGGTCTGTACCCATTATACGCTCTGCTGGCAAGAGCCATTTAAAATTAAAATAAGATAATATGGCAAGTGTCCCAACCTTCAAACTATTCTGTTGGATTCAATTCCACTCTA
>JMFS01051868.1:0-28153 GCA_000699545.1 Podiceps cristatus | reverse complement strand
CCCCCCCAATGAACAGGATTTCTTATTTAGCCACCAAAACATGCTGCTTATAAGCCTTCACCTTTGAAGGTTCCGTAAAGCTTAGGGAAGAGATTGGAAAAGATGTAGGGGACCATTTCTTAATTAATGTCAAAGACTGAAGCTAGCAAAGTTGGCAGGGAGGATACTTAGTTCAGGGAACAGTATTTTCCAGATTGTAACAGCCAAGAGACAGCTCAGGGAACAGAATTTTTTGGGATAGCTGGAGCTATGCAACAGTTTTGTTGTTTGTTTTCTTAAATGCTGTCCCTTTGGTAGCTCTCCTTAATTAAAAATTATTCTGATATACTGAAGTAATACTTTACTTCTAATGTGACAGTTACTCCCAATTTGTTGTATAATTACTAATCAGGAAAGGCAAATAGCTTCCTAGGCATATGCACAAATATTGCTATTTAGAAAATTAATTCACTGATATATTACCCACTTTCTTGTTTTATTGGAAGCCTGTAAGAGCAGAACTGTAACACAAGGTTTTAACATTACTTTTCCTGAAGAGATAAGTACATTAAGACAGCTCTGTAAACAGTGAGTGAAAGCTCTCCATGATCAAACCCACCGCATCAAACAACTTTGGGCAATCAGATTTTCTGAATAAAGAAAAGGATGGAATTGACTAAGAATGCAGTTCCCACATTGAATACAAGATCATTAAAGCATCTGCATAATGAGTGAGCGTGTGTTAAAAGCAAAAAGTAATTTCTGTAGGGGAGAAAATGCTGAGAAAAAAAACCCACATCTTAATGAGAAATTGTCATTACAAAACATGTATTTGTTTGAAAAATATTGCTTATCATGACCATGTTAGTGCTGTAATAAATTAATTTTCAAAAATCTTTTTGCTTACATTGTGAATCCAACAGCACTTTGCCCATTGTGTCAGTACCTATGTAATGAGACCCACATTGTCTGTACATTCCTGGTGCCTAAGCAGCTAAATTGTGTATTTTCACATCCTACAATTAGTAGCTCATGGTAAAAAATAGCAGTTTGTTAAGAACTTCCCTGTCATCATGCGTTATATATTTACTTATATATCTATGCATTCATACATGTTTATGTACAAGACATTTTCATTTTTCTTAGGAAAGCACACTTTGAATCAGTGACTGATAATTCATAGAAAATCTGGAATTACATGATTTATGCAGTCACGATTGCTCTTTGCATGTATGAAAGTGTTAGTTTGTATTCTTTTAGTAAGAATTTAAGCATCCTCTGTTCTGCTGCCCGTCTTACATCTAGTTAGTTTGAATTGAAATGTGAAAAACAAATGAGATCCATAGATTCACAATGGTCATTTTAAGACAAACTGGCACAAAGCAATCTACAATTTACTTAGAAGGATTAACACTACCTATTTCTTGGGGGAAGCTTAAATCTCAACGGTTCTCTTCTAGACCTCTATCAACTTAATCTAACTGCTGTTTCAATTTTTATCATCTTGTTTTGTGGAACTACAAAATACAACAGTTCTAATGGGGAAACTGGAAAACAAAAGCAATTCCTTTTTTTAATTTTTCTCCCTTTTAGTTCCTCTGTGTATTTAAAGGCATGCTGGGGCCAAATTTGTTCAGAGAGCCGGGAACACTGAGTTCTGAAGAGTATAGGGTCTTGACCGTAAGCACCACAAAATGTGAACTGTTGAGTGTCCCCTGTGCAAATCCAGTTTGACTGCAAATCTAATTCAGCAGGTCAGCATTTGTGAAGAGCGCAATATCCTACTTCGGAATAACAAAAAAAATGGCAAGCTTTCCAAGCAGGCTGACACTGCTCCACAACAGAGCGCAAGCCTCCAGTTTAAGCTCAGCGGGGCGATTTGTGCAAGCCCGAGAAGGAGGATCTGGTTTTCGGTACGCACTACCCCTGCAGAAAGCTTGGACATCTTTTCCCCAGATTGTCCCAACTCAGGCCGTTCACAGACGGCCACCACGAGCCGGCTGATGCTGCGAGCAGCTGGCTGTGCCACACCACAGGCAGGATCGGAGGCACTCAGCAAAAGCGCTGTCTTGCAGGAGTGCTTGAATTCGAACAGATCTAATCAGCATTTCAGACAGGGCTGCCTTCTCCACCTGGCCAGAAGTGTTTATAGACAAAAACAATATGCTACTGTTTCCCTGACAGTCATGCTAATAAACTGTGGAAGGAAATCAGCATTAGGAAGCAAAACAACATGTAATTGCCATAGACAAGTACTGCAAAACAGTCAATTTGTCTGTGATTCAAATGAAAAATTACTATTACTCTGACTTCATTTGCTACCTTCTGTATCAGAACCTGTTATTAATCATATTCCCAGTCCAGACTTCAGGAATAATACAGTTTAATACCCAGCAGGAAGTGGGTATGTTGCCATAATAACCAAAGTGTATATATTTTGATTGAGTAATTACTGTCTTTCAAGGGAGGAAGGTTATGGAGCCATCTTGAACCTAGCTTTGACAAAAGAAAATCAGTTTTAAACAGTTAGACACCACCATGGGAAGAGTAACTCAAGTGGAATAAGACAATCATTGGATGCAACAGCGTACATCAAATGACAATTACAGAAGTTTCTTATTAAAAAAAAAACACAAACCCAAGAAAAATTACAAATCAATTACCTCATACTGTCAAGCACACGAAAATTAAGGCTTTCTTGACACTACTGTGAGACACTGGCAGGGTTTTTTATTTCTGCTCTGCATAAGTAAAGGCTTCAAGCCCTGACTCATTACACTGGCCAGCTTCAGACCTCCAAATAACTTTCATCAGTAATAAAAATGCTTGAGAATGTCACCTAATCCCAAAAGGGGGGAATTATTAATCGAGGTGGAAAGCCTAACGATCAAAAATCCTCTCCAGAAAAATTATCATGGTAGTGCTCTTGTACCTCGCTGTCAGGGGCCTCTCCATCCCATGGCCAAAGAATCTTGTTCAACAAGGTGTTTCTGAAAACTCAACCTGTGGCTGCTCCTCTGCCTGAATTTGGGATTGACGTGCACTGCTACAGAGCGAGGCAGTCGGCTGCCTGCCTTCTCACTCTGCCTGCACGGAGCAGTACAGCAAGTTCCATGAAGAAAAGGAAACTACCTACAAAGAAGTTAGGCACCACTGGTGACAGGGATTCGCATCATTTAAACACTGACAAGCAAAAAGCAAAAAGCAGGAGCAAAAGTTTAGAGAGAGTCACATAAAACTAGGGTGCCATGAGTGACACTACAGTATCGGGAGTCTTGCCATTTAGACTTTGCTGAGCCAGATTTTTCAAAGGGGATCAGCTCCCATCTAAGCATCTAAACTCCATGTTCACTACTGAAAATGTCACCACTCCCAAAAACTGTCAGTATGCTTTCCAGAGAGCTCAGTCTGCTGACTGCTTCTGGAAGCCTCCCTGGGAGAAAAGCCCTCCCAGAAACACTGACCAGTGGGAGTGGGTCCAACTAGAAGGCACAACAGCCATGCAGGTGGCCCATTTGCCTATAGACTCCTCTGAATTTGGCTGATAAAAAGCAACTATCTACAACTGCTTTCATAGAATCATAGGATGTTCTGGGTTGGAAGGGACCTTAAAGACCACCTAGTTCCAACCCCCTGCCATGGGTAGGGACACCTTCCACTAGACCAGGCTGCTCAAAGCCCCATCCAACCTGGCCCCAGGGATGGGGCATCCACAACTGCTCTGGGCAACCTGTTCCAGTGCCTCACCACCCTCATGGTGAAGAATTTCTTCCTAATATCTAATCTAATCTTTCTCCGAATAGAACTAAAATGCCTGCAGTTGATTGCCAAGTACGTTGAAGGAAGTGTTCATGGAGAATGAATGAGAGCAAAGACATTTTTGATGCATCAGCATTTCTTATACTCATCAGTAATTTTTTGAGCAGCTCTTTGTTGCTACCAATTGTACCTTTCCTGTCCTTTCTTCAGGGAGCAGAGACTTGTGCATTGGTTGCCTCCTGGCTGCTCTTGTTTATAATATGCTGCCATAATTCCAGATTCGTGCTTCTAATTCTACTGTTCTTGTTAGAAAAGGTGTTCCTTTTTGACAACAGATGATCATCTCTCTGGGGTGCTCCTGCAAAACAAAAAAACAGATGCTGTGAGGCTCGCAGTGTTGTTTCTGAACAACGGGAAGAGGTCATCCAAGCTCACTCCAATTTACTCAGACTGCACCAACCTGATAACACTCTCATCTCAGAGATGCTGTCAAAGGTTTGCCATAAAGTGCTTGAAAGGGATCATTTTCTCCAGAAAATTAAAGCAAGAAAGACTGGAAAGATACTGCCATTTCTGTAGACTAACACAGACTTCATACACTGTTTCCCAAATTGTATGATAGGTTTTAAAATAACCAACGCAGAAGGACTTTGTGATTACTCTACCAACCAGTAATATCTGAGAACAGTGTAGAATGGGGACACCAGCAGAACAAGTGGATGTGCAGGATCGGACCTTCAGGACACTGGTAATTTAAAAGAGGAAGGCTTGTGTCGTAGACAGTGAATATTTCATGCTGAATTTGTTCTGAGACCTATTTTTCTCAATATCTTGTTCCAACCGCCATTGCAGAACAAAGGCAAGAGCTACAATGCATTCGGGGGTTTGGAGGGGGGAGGGGGTTTTTGTGGTTTTGGTTGGCTGGTCAGTTCGTTGGGTATTTTGCAGCACTCTTAAAGGCATCATTTAGTGAACTGAGCAGTTAAAGGTCAGCCCAATTTGATTAGCAGTTTTCCATAAAGTTTCAAGATAGCTCACTTCAAGGGGAGCTCCCGGAGAGTTCCTGTTGCAGTAACTAGAGCAAGTGGAGAGGCACAAAGCAACAGGCCTCTCTAGCCCCTTCAGAAACTGAAGAATTAACCATTTTACTGCCCCTTCCCAAGACTTCTTATTGTCTTCGACACCATGAACTCCACCCTGACAGCTGTGGCTCCAATTTGGAAAGTGTGACTGTTCCCAGCCTATCATTGATGGTGCAGCTCATGTCAAAGATGAGCAGTTTCATATCAGGACCGGATACAGTTATAATATAATATAGTCCTATATAAGGCCTCAGATCATGAGCGTGAAAAGCACATGCACTCTCTTGTCATAGACTTCTTAATGCTTTCCTTCTCACCCAGGAGATAAATTGATGTTTTATGAAGATATTTTTATGCTACAGGGATAAGGACATATCTACAGAGTAGAATAGTCAAAAGAGGCAAAAAATTCAAAGAAACATGAAGACTTGGTTCCCTTCTTTTCTAGGACCTACTGAAGCAAAATCCTGCAGCGTATGTTTGATTCTAACACCTCTACTATCAGTGGCAAAGATATTTCTCCAGGCAGTTTCAGCAGTAGGAGGTAACTGAAGGACACAATACAGCACAGTATTTTCAAGAAAAAGTTGTTTTCAGCTACCTGCTGAGCACCATAAATACATTCACTCTGGTTATGCTGACGCAGCCAGTGAAGCAGAGACCTCCTACAAGGACTATACTGCTCACTGACAGGTGCTGAGGATGTTTTTATCATCTTTGAATATAACTTACTAGCAGACACTTCTGGTTTGCTGCAGTCCCAGAAAAGCATGGTTTGGAGTGCGCCTGGTGCCAGATTACACAGTTCATTACCAGCATGTAGGAAATAAATATGAACAAGAAGAAAAATCAATTGTGTAGATTTTCATTATGGTGAAAACATGATTCTTCATGGTGGCTTCAAGTCAAGCACTACTTCAATAATCATGGAAAAACTAAAGTTGGGCAAATATTTGCAGCCATTTAGTTCTGTTGCAAAGCACAAGTAATTGCCCTCCACAGCTACAAAATCAGGTGGGTACTCACAGTGCCAGGTGCAAGTAAAATGTATTGAAGACATTCCAGCCTGATCAACTCTGGATGACCTTTTTCATGCTGCACCAGGGCTTGGTTTTGGGGAGCTTTGGAATGTCTCCCAGACCAATTTTGCAGACTGCATCTAGGCAGTACGTACGCCATTCTCTACCAAAGAAAAGGAGAGGTGCTTATGTGTTTCCTACTGCTCTGAAAATGATCCAGCTTCTCTTGCATCAGCAGAGGCCTCAACAAAAAAATAGCTTTGTTGTCTTGTCACTTAATTGAGTCCCCTCCTTTGAGGACCTAGAGAGTGAACAAGGAAGAGCCTTTGTTGTTGTTCTCTTCCAGTGAACAGCCCCCTCACCATAAAATGACACTATAGTATGTCACTGGACTATATCAAGACATGGTACTTAAAATGTTAGCCACCAAAACTGAGGAATTTCTGTTATTTTGCTCAGGCTTTTTACACACTAATCTACAATCCTACAGTACAGCTCTCTGATGTTTTTTGGAATCACAAGTACATTTTAAGAAAACCCCCTTTTTCTGTTTTGTAGCATCTAAAGAATTTTTCATGTAGAAGTCGAGTGCTAGGCCTTCCCGATATCTTTTAGATGAATAGAAACGTTCCAGACAATAATGCTTTTTGTTTCCTGTGCAGATGATGTAGATGCTATGGTAGACTGCAATCTCAGCCACTTGCAGTAACCATTTAATGCTTTAATTTTTTCCATTATATGTAATTTGGAACTCCTGGACAGGGAAATAGGCAGTGCATGGACAACCAACTAGCTAAAAGCTTTGCAATTAGCCTAGTACGTAGTTCAGTGCAATTAACATTAGAATGAGTTTGGATTTGTAGTTTTTTAAGCCAGCTCCTGAAACAGCATGCAGTACTTCACTTTTAAAATAACTTAAGCATACAATAGTCCCAAAATTCCCATTGCAATGGAGAAACTCTGAAGTAGGTTTCTTTCCACTAGCATCAGTGCAATTATAGTTGCCCTGATACTGCCACAGCAAGTGTGGGGAGAAGAATGTGGACCTTTGAAGTTCTGCCTATCTGAAACCAAGGTGAAGCTATGAAGCCCTTTCTCCTTCTAAAAGCCTCAGGG
The DNA here is from genome assembly GCA_000699545.1 of Podiceps cristatus. Lineage (NCBI taxonomy): Eukaryota > Metazoa > Chordata > Aves > Podicipediformes > Podicipedidae > Podiceps > Podiceps cristatus. The sequence goes on along the minus strand of JMFS01051868.1, from coordinate 21,198 downwards.
AATTAGGAAGCTTTACGAGAGAAATGAAGTAATAAAATGGTGACTTGTTAATCCTCTGACCCACTGCCCTGTGCCACATACAGAGATAAAAGTCTTAAGAAGAAAAAAAGGTTAATAGGTGACAAGGTGGAACATATGTACACATCTTCTGGGTATTCCTGCCTGGGGTTTCCTTCAAGATGGCTCTGCATCCAGCATGCTGGCCACTGCTGGCAAGATAGCAAACTCTTTGTACAATGTGTGGGAAAATTAGGTCCCCAAACAGGACTGTAGATTCTTCTACAGGAGACCTGCAGTTTCTAAACCCACATAGAAATGATCGGACCATCCTTTTTCTCTTACTGAGGCTAACCAGTCCTGCTAAGAGCAACAAAAGTTATCAGCAAACCCTGTAAAAGCAATACTAGATACTGTTTAAATATTTTGCATTATTAATGAGAGAGAAAAAAAATCAATTTCATTAAATGTCATGGCCCAGTTAGAAAAATGAAGCAATACACAAAGACACAACACTCACACCGCCTGCTGCAATAGCTCATAAAAGAACATGCTGTGTCCTGATTCTGAGCATAACGTGGGATCCGTGTGAGTTTATAAACTGCCATTTTGCCAACTTGTCACAGTATCTGTTATTCTTTTTGCAATACAATTGATCATTTAGCTGCAGCTGATGCTCTGCTTTTATGTGCTGTCCCTTGGCTGCTGCAGCCTCCTCTTTTCCCCACAGAGCATCCTTAATTATATTACTCTGCATTGTATCCAGACTGCAAAGGGACGGGGAGCTAGAGCTACTGCACAGCTTTCATTCAAGCAAGGAGGAAGCCAGAAACAAAGACTGGCTTGTCTGGAGAATGGTGCTCTCTTCCTGTGGGAGAAGACAGCTACAGCCACAGCGTACCTGGCTATAACTGACCCGGGAGCAGGACTAGGCTCAAGATATCCAGCCAAAATCAAAAAACTCTTTGCTTATCTGAAGTTGGGTTTGTTGGTTTTTTGGGTTTGGTTTGGTTTGGTTTTTTTCACATACTGGCAATGCAGTATTTAATCCATTTATCGGTTTATTTAATGTGTTATTGTTGCTGGTAGTTAACCCTTAAGGTAGCAATTCACTAAGAATGGAGAAGTTAATTGCTAAACACATTTCACCTCCGTTTTTCCTACTGCATGTGCAAAGGTCAGACATGGAGCATGGAAGAAAAAGCCAGCGTAGCCGTGTCATGTTTCTGTTGTATGCTGCTAGTGGGTGCTCCAGGCATCACAGCCAGAAAGGAGAGAGCTCTAGCACAGCTCAGAAGCAATCAATCAGCAATGTCTGAAGCATGTCATTGGTGTTACAAAGCAGAGTAGCACCAACCCAACAGTAACATGTAAAGCCACTGTCCTTTAAATCTGCCGTACTATGACAGGTAGACCACCCAGCATCACCTCTGGTAACCTGCCTCCAGTTAATAGCACAGGAAGCCCTATATGACCCAAACAGCAGATATGTACAAGAGCTGCCCTTTACCCATCACCATGGCTCCAAAGCTTCAGCTTAACAAGAACAATCGTAGTACTTACAGTCTAACTAGAAGATGTGCAACATGGGGAGGTGGTTGGGTACAGTCCAAGCAAGTGACCAAGTGAGCTCTAATACTCAGCCACAATTCCCATGATTCATAATTTGTTCTTTTGATTGTTGTACTTCCGTTTTTTTATTATTACTTAGTAAACAAAGTGTTAATGAGCTTTATAAACGGATCTGGAAATGAAGAGCTGAGTCACTTCTTTAGATAAGGCAAACACAATATGTCTTGGATTGGAGTCTTCTGGCACTTAGCTTCATTCTTTGTTCTACCGACCACATGGAACCCTTATTTATATCACAGGGAGAGGACAAGGACTAGCAGGAGTGCCTTGTCAGCCTCGCCGCTGCTGTGGCAAGAGCCCACCACTGAGAGCTCTAGTTAATTCTGAAAGAACTTCTGCAATCTTTCCCATTATTTAGGAAATGGCCTCGTGAATATGTCAGGTGCCTCCTTCAGGAGAGACAGCGGTTACCAACTAGCAGTCTCAGGAAATGACATGCACAATGGAAAATAAAAAGCCTCGGAAAAGAATTTTCCCAGACTTGGTAAGGATCTGCTGAAAAAGGCACCTAATCAGGGTGACTGTTAGCACAAGCAAGTTCAAGTCTGCTAGTTCAAACCATTTATTGGGCTTCTGGATGCAAAGCTGAACTGATTTGCATTGATTTACATTAAACTGCTCAAGTAATTCCCAAATTCACTCAGGAATTTCAGTCCTATGACTTAAAACATCCTGTCCCGTTCCCTTCCTCCTCCCAGTTTCCAATAACTCTGCCCTTGTGAAGAGTAGCACTGTAGTGCTTGAACTTTACTTGTAGTGCTCTGAGGCTTCTCAGAGTGGGACAGCTATATAGATTTAAAAGGTTTCTGAACTAAATCAATCAGAATGAAGGAGATAAATGGAGATAAATGAGAATGAATTCATCAGCCTAATCAAAATAATAATTTAGCTGCATTACAATTCAGACAGAAATAACGCCCAATATGTGAAGCAGTATATAATTAGCCCTACTTTCAAGTAATATTGATGTTTCTAACAATCCAGTTAACACAACTGCTTAGTCATTGATGTATGTAAATTTAATGCTTCTATTCTCATTAATGAATTTTGAGAGGAAATGATAAAATATGTTAAAATTAATGATATGCAAGGTAAAATATATAGTGTTGACTGCACTTTTACCAGCCTAAATCAGAGCACACAGATTTAAGCGAGAGCAGACAATTCTTGCATATCTCAGCAACAGAGCTTTAGGGCTCTTGCCTAACCTAGGAAAATGGATGGGCTCTGCCCCTCATTTGCACTGAGTGGAGTCTGAACTACCTGTTAATGGTTTAAGATTCCTTTTTTTTTTATCCTGAATATGGTCAGGATTTCACATCAAACACCAGTTGCTGGTTTTCAGGGAAGATGAGATTAGATCTACAGAGTATGATGTTTACAATGGATGTTCGAAGAAGCAATACACTAAATCCTGCATATTTTTAAAGAGCAGGTGAGAACAGAGAAGAAATAAATTCATAAGACCTAAGATGAATTTACCATACATATAAAATAAAATTCACAATCTGATCATCACATAAGAATCACCATAATGGGAAAAAAAAATAATTAAGCCAATGCACATATCAGATTCTAAATCAAGCAATTTGGCTGGACTAAGCCTAGAATTGAAATGATCTTGTCTGTGTATGACTAAAGGTTACTGCTCTCACAATTCAAATGGAAAAATGTATTCATCAAAAATGTATCTATTAGCTTCACAATAGTAAGCACTCTGTGAATCCAAAGAAGTTTCTTAGGAACAGGTAATACTGAAGGCTTACCCAGAAACTAGATATCTGCCAATTTTCAGAAACAATTACTCAGTTTGCTAGCAAACATTTCTTCCTTCAGTGCTTTGGAAGGAGAGGTTTGCTTGTACTCCCACACTAATGTCTATGTTTGTGACTCTATATACTTAGGTATTTTTAATTTTCTGGTAACTTGTCTTGATATAATTTTAGATATTCTATTAAATATTTTATATAGCATCCCATTGTAAGTCATCTCCAACATAATGTACTATTATTTCATACACATTTTTTTCTTCAGCTCAAAAGCATTTCAATAAAGCTCTAAAAGCACTGGCAACGACAACATGTGGTGTTGTGCATCACCATGGTAATGCTTCAGAAAACAGCTTTGATTTGGGATCAGAAAGATCAAACATTATAATAGATTGAAAGCACAGAGTTCATCTTGATACAACCTAAAACTATCATGTTCTAACTATCATGTTCTCAGTTCTTGAGATTTGCACAGAAGGCAAGGTTCAGACAGGAAGAATGCTGGTAGATGCTAAAGGGGTTCAGATCTTCGGTAAACGGGACACATTCAGGAAGTCTGGGAGTAGGGTTAAGGTTGTTTCCCAGAACCAGACTTTCAGAGTTGGAGCCAACCTATGTCAAAAGGTGGGAAGATACTTCAAAAGAAGAAATTCTTATGGATCATTTGTTGCTTCATGTATCACTTAATTCTTCACTTAATCCTTAAACCAGCTGGACTACCCTAAGTGGTTACAGTAAAATCCAGCCTACAGCTAAGTAAACTGAGATAACTGAGGTCAAGCATTTCTCTCAAGACAGTGAAACCTGGAAGAGAACTTTGATTCATAGACCTGCAAGCTCCCTGTGGAGAGCGGTGCCCTAAGACATGAGGATCTGCCACAACGCAAGCAGATAGCTTACAGAGATGCTTGTGTAGATCCAGGCCTGGAGGTTGGTGGCCCTGCCTGTGGCAGGGGGCTTGGAACTCTGTGATCCTTGGGGTCCCTTCCAACCCAGACCTTTCTATGATTCTATGATTCTATGATACGCAAGGAGCTGGCGCAGCGCTCCCACTAGCTTCGTGCTGTGTTTTAGCCAGTAAGCCCTGGCCTTGGGCTAGGCTAGCTGGATCACCCAGCATTCAGGTAGCTTCACGTCCTGTCAGCTCACAAGACCCTGGTGCAAGTGATGCTGCAGTTGCTGTCGGAGGATTAACGTATCCAGAGATACCTCACATCCATCTGCTCCTACCAATGTTGACATGTCTCCAGTCCAGCATCCAGCATCCCACACTTGTACACGCAGAGTAGCTTTGGGATTGGATCTTCTGTCGGGCCACCCTGCTCAACACCCAATCTCAACAACAAAGCCAAGCCTTTATCGCTTAATTTCAGTAAGACTCCGGACCCCACCTGGTTTATCAGACAACATGGTAAAGTTTTCAAAGAATGTTCTTTCTGTGGGTACAATCTCTGCTCACAATTCAAACAACAAAGGCAAATAGTGTACCATCACCTAACTGGGGATCAAATTAGGCATCTCAGTTTGAGAAGTGCTCATGATATGTGTTTTCACTCACTGTAAATCCATGCAGGATTATGATTTATTTTGTCAGTTTCCCTGTGTTGGTGTTTCTACTCTCATTAGCTGTAACTGGAAATTGGATGATTCACTGTCTTTACTACAGATCTATAGTGTAGCTCAAGAAAGCTGCTTAGCTTTTATTTGCTTCCCCATCTATAAAAGAGGGTTAAAGATCCTACCTATCTTTAAAAATTATTTTCAGAATTATAGGTGAGAAAGGTTATTAAGTATTGGTAATAAGCAATGTTACTTTGTGAGAGAGCTGTGAAAGGTGCTTGCTTTGGATGTGAAAGCCATCTTCCTCCCTTAGATAATAACACCTTATATTTCACACTTCGGTTGATCAGTTCCTTTTTTTTTTTTTAAAAAAAAAAAAAAAAAAAAAAAAAAAGCACGTTCGGGCTCACGATAAAACGAAGGGTTTCTTGATCAGGAACAGTCTTGTTTTGCAGTTTGCTTAGCATTTATCGCCCTTTCCTCTCAAACTGGTGAGCTTCTCCACCTTGTGGAATAGAAGAGAGTGGCAACTATGGCTGGCTGCAGCACAGGAAAGCTGGGCTTTTTCTTTCTAACAGCAGAGACTTGACAGAGAACAATTAGATCGTTATTATCACAGGTTGTTTACTTGGCTACCTTCCAGATTAATTGAGGAAAATACTACATACAAGACTAGTGTATCTTGAAGGCCTCTACATTAAGGAATTAATTTAGTCTTGCTGCCAAATTATCTATGCAATTACAGGGTAATACATCGTATCATTAGAAGACTGCCGAGTCATTTCTATGACTGAAATGACATGATGCTGACATTCTCTGCGCAGACTGACTGCAGCACTGAGTCATTTAGAGCTATATTTTCATTCTCTTCACCCACTCTTGTCACCTCTTGACTCGGTCCTTTCTGGGAGCTCCTGGCTGCTGTAAACAGCCCTGGTGTGGCACGGGCAGGGCTTGGATGTGGTTTCTGGTCCCTCGGGTGCTCTCTCCTGAGCACATTCCTGCCTGCATGCTTCTGCAATTCCAAACTCCCAAACCAACATAGATCATCTCCAAGTTTTCAGCTGCACAATTAATTTCAGCCCTAGAAAGTCATAACAGCAAGAGAGAAGGTGGTTTAGTAGATGTGGTTAGTCGGTAAGTTTTGTATGTTGTTTTGTTGCTGGTTGTCTGGTTTTTTTAATCACAGATACTTTCTAAAAAGGAAAGTACAAAAAATAAAAGCCCCAGTGGTGGAGTCTGGCTGGGTTGAAGAAGTCCAGAGATTATTTATTTCTTCTTCCTCCTCATCTCTTAGGATAACTTCAACCTTCATTCAAAGAAACAGTCATCACTTCAAGTTTACTGAAATTCCTTCCTGCCTGCTCTCCATGGCCATGGACTAGTCTCTCTTCATGGGAAGGATCCTCTTCTGATTCTTCCCTGCTGTGTCCAGGGTACCGAACCTCAGTGTCCCCCAGCATTAAGAGGCTGTTGTTCTGTGCAGACAGGCTGGTAATTAAGGAGTTGCTGGCACAAACTTCTCTCTAGTCAGTCATGCAAGTGGTTTTTAAGTACTTTTCAAGAACTGGCAACCTGCTGAGGTCAGTTTTGTCATAACAGAATCATAGAATCCCTTGGTTGGAAAGGACCTTTAAGATCATTGAGTCAAACCGTGGAGATCATAGTGTACAAAAGTCCAGGCAACAGAGAAAATGGAAGAAGGGTACAAAAACTGGATGTGGAGGAGGCAAGGAGTCATCATTCGACAGTTATATCCCACTTGTGTGTTCTTTTATGGCTGCTTAAATTAAGAAATGGCAAACATGTGAAGTGTGAAGAATCTTCTGTTTATGTTACTTTGGTACTGGGGTAGCCACCCTTTGAGAGCTAGTGCAAGTTTTTGTCAATACTAGATGAAAATCAAACGCAACAGACAAAGAAACAAATGATCTACAAGTAACACAAGGGAGAACTCGTCAGTAATATTTAACTTCAGATTGAGAGTGATTTAGATCCAGAATATGTAAAAGAGACGTGTCAAGTTCCTGGCAAAAAAAAAAAAAAAAAAAGGCATTACATTAAAAAAATCACTGGTTCTTCCAAAAGCTTATAAAGTTTCTCATCAACATATTCCTTTAGAAATACAAAAATAACTAAGATGATAATAATTAGCTTCAGCAGTACACAAAGCTAGGAAGTAGAAGTAGTTTTAAGAGCACTTTCCAGGCTACATTCTCATCCAGATACATCAAGTAAGACATGAAACTTCTCATCCATTATTGTCAGCTCTGTAAGATGAAGAGATGATTTATTTATTAATACTCCATAAGACTATGACTCCTTCATGGAAAAGCTAGGACTTAATACAAGCTTTGCTGTGAAGAGAGATGCAGGATCAGACACTCAAATTGATATCTCCCTCAAGATATTTTAGGTGCATAGGATATCGATACATAAACCACTTCTTTGCCTTACTTATTCCATTATAAATGAGTGGCTGTTTGTCTGATCCGATGGGATGAGAAAGCTGAAAAATCCATTAAATAAAACATTCCTATCTAAACCCAAAAGGGAAAGAAAGAAAGAAAGAAAGAAAGAAAGAAAGAAAGAAAGAAAGAAAGAAAGAGGAAGGAAGGAAGGAAGGAAGGAAGGAAGGAAGGAAGGAAGGAAGGAAGGAAGGAAGGAAGGAAGACCTTATTAGTGAGAAATCCTTGAAAATAAATGTCAGGGTCCAAACCCACATAATGTCTAGTTATTTCCAATTAAAGCTGTTGCACTGGTTCACAGATTTTGCTAACTGCCCTCGGTATTCAGGCTATGAGCTCTCTCTGCTTTTTGATTTATTGAATGTTAAAACCCAAGAGATTTTACAAAACTTAAGTTCTAACATCAAACATCAGAAGACAGTCCATGCCATTTTAATGAGGATAGAACTGATGAAACAGAAACAAAATTTAAAATCAATAGATGTTAAGTCATGTTAGGTGAGCATCTGCTCATTTTAAACATTAAAACAAGTCCAAGAAATGTTCATTCCATAATTATTATTTTTTAAGGGAACAAGGAGGAAAAGTTAGGTTAAAACTCACAGCCAGATATAGCAGCCTCAGCCTGCTACTTTGCACTCCGTCAACAAAGAAGCTGGAAATCCCATGTATCGTAAACCCGATTTCTTTCTGCTTTGCTTCCACTGAGTAGTCCCAAACAGATTTTTTTTTTTTTTAAGGTTAAAAGTGCTCAATTAACTTTTAAAATACTTTGCTCATTTCTACATGAAGTTCTCTGTTCTAGGAGATTGGTTTTTTGTCTTCAACTCACTGTATTTAAATAACTTCAGCTAAAGGCAGATTATCTGATAATGGATGAGTCACCTCTAGGTCATTAGCAACCATATCTGCTAGAGTTTGAATTGAACTCCAAGTGAATTTTAAAGGAAATTGATGTTTTTCTCCTTCACCTTCTGGGCCTGGTGGTAACAAGAGTGTGCGTACATTAAGTCAGGACTTCAATGGATAAAACACAGCGTGAAAGTGGCATCTGCCTTCCGTAGAGGCTGAAGTCAAAAGCCTGAAGGTACAGTCAGGCTTCTGAGGCTCAGCCACTACCAGATAATTAGTCTTTCATTAAAGTTGAGGATCTGCATATTGAATTAACTCTCTGAAGCAGCTGGCCAGCAAGAAACTGTCCCACATCCCCACGTTAAAGCAGCAGGTTGAAAGCAGCTCAACACTATAAACAGCCCAGAGTGCACATTATAAACCCAACTTGTTTTTTTAAAATAAGAATACAATTTCATACCAATGAGGAAGCAACTAAGTTCAAACTATTTTACAACAGTGGACAAGTATTGTTTCTTTTTTTACAGAGCCCCAAATACTGCCATAAAGTACTTGCTCACCAATTCAATTCTTTTTATCTTACGTGCTTTAAGAAATGTGTAAAAAGTCACCAAATTCTTCCGAGGTACAATGAAACATCTGCCTGAGAGCACACAGGAGTCTTACACTATGGTTTAAGAAAGAAAGTGAAGAAGAAATCTGAATCCTTTTAAAATCAGAAGACAACAAATCTGTTAATCAGACTTTTTCCCATAGACACACACACACACACACAAATCCAGTATTCGTTACAGGCTATTCATCCCGTTTTGTTTTCTAGTTGCCAAGGGTCTTAACCTTTGAGCATGAAAATGTGCAACCTTCAGGTCCTTTCATACAAAGGCAGATATGGGGGTGGTAATGTTACAAATTCTGCAGTATTTATTAAATGTACAACTATATGTTTAGAAGAGAAAAATATTTGGCAGTGTTCCATGATCTTCCAACAAATTTCCAGAAAGTCAAATATCTTCTGTGCTGAACATTCTTGTACCCTACTAATATACAAATGCTCCAACTGCAGAAGAAAAACATAAAGTTGGCACCTGGTAGTCTAGAGTGGGAAATAACAAGCTGGACAGGGTGGGGGGTTTTAATTATCATTAAGTATTTTTCCTAATAACAGAAGTTCCTTCCTTCATTTGCAGCATTTCTAACTGCAAAAATAGAAGCATGCAATACAGGTCCTAATTTGTGAGCACATATGGTTGCTGCCTCAGAAATGCAAGTCAGATGTTGATAACAACAAGTTAAATGTAACATGTGTTCTGGAGGAAATTATTCCAATTTTTATCTTCAGTCGGTTCCATTTAGAAGATTTCAGGAAATCATTTGTAAGCATTTTTTTAAGCTCCTGTGGCTTATGCAAGAGCTCCTATTGTTAACCTACATGGGAACCATTTTTCTAGCTAGCATTTTACATCATTTATAAAAAAAAAAAAATCTATTGCTGAGCAGCTTACAATTTCAATTTGATTGGTATTGTCCACTGAAGTACATCCTGTGAACTGATTATCTCCTCATTCCCGTAAATAAAGACCTGAAAAGTCCCAAGGTTTTTTAAGCATCTCTTACAGCACATGCTGAGTTTGTCACAAGGTCAGGCCCTAACTGCCCTGTTCAGCAACCTGTACCGAGGCAAATGTTAGCATGTGCTTCAAGGGTCACATTTTTATGTATCTGTTCCATTGTAAAAGGGAAACTTTCTGAAATGAGTGAATTGTCCTGGCCCAGCGCAGCAGTCCAGCAGAGCAGGCAGGATATGCTGCCTGCATGGCTGGGCGCGGGGAGCTGGGCGCAGCCCTGGACCTGCACCCTCGGAGGCCTGGGGAGAACGTCCTGTTCTGAGGGAAAAAACTGGAAGAGAATAGGGTATGATGAACTCAAGACTATTTCTTTCCAATCTCACTTGTGTAAACTTGCTTGTAGGTGGCTCACAAAATGTATTAGGTAAGTTATTGATCTGGAGTCTCTCAGCTCCTAAAAGTTAGTGTCTGCCAACGGCCTGTGGGAAAGCCTATTCAGGTATCGCAGCTGTCACTAATAGCAAAAGATGGCTGATCTGGTTCATAATTAACATTCCTAGTTTCTATTACTTTGATCATATCCAGCACTGATGATGATATTGCACTGGAGCTACAGTGACCCAATTCAAAATTCACAGCTTGCCCAGAGAGGTGGCAGATGTCCCATCCCGGGAAATATTCAAGGCCTGGTTGGACGGGGCTCTGAGCAACCTGATCTAGTTGCAGATGCCCCTGCTTTGGGGGACGTCTTTAATGGACCTTTAAAGGTCCACTCCAACCCAAACTATTCTGTGATTCTATTCTATGAAAATGACACTGACAAGGCATTTTTCAGATCTTGTTGAAGTAATCATTTACATTTTCTGTTAGCCACTATTCCCTGGCAGCTTGTAACGAGATTCTGCTTCTCGAATTGATTCTGCCCCCTGTTCCCACCCTCTTCTTTCCCTTCCCTGCACCCTGCGGTTACCCACTGTAAAAGCAGAGTTACTCACAAGGACTGCACAGGCTGGCTTTCCCCCTTTTTGTTCACTGTCAGGTTACTGCTGGTTTATTATTCTACGGTATTTGTGAGTGCTGAATGCCATGGTTTGTTACTCCTGTGCCATCTCCTCAACCTCAAAAAAGACCAAAGAGTTTACCTTTTCTCTTCCCCCTAAATTCCTGACTTTATTCTGATAACAAAAAAGAAGGAAATAATCTGAACCAAGCCCGAGTCTTTCTGTTCACTGAGAATTAAATACTAATATTAATACCGGTTTAAGAAAGACTGCAGTATTCATCAACACAGTTCCTCTGCACATAAAGTGAAGATAGAGCAGGATTATAAATGTTCATATAACTTCTGTCTGCACAGTGTTTGCCTGTCACAAGTCCTTATAAATACTTCACTCCTAACAAAAGCGGAATTAAACATCTCTATGCACCATTGTGTCAGTGTGTGAACTGCTTCACACTAGCTTTTAGCACCAATTATTTTGGCATAAAACTCTACAAAAGACGCATTCATTTTTCTTTCATTCTTAAATAGTTTTTAATGTTATTCCCATGGAAACTGCTTACAACCACATGCCTAATGTTTGTGTGTTTAAGCATTACCCAGGAACAACTCCAGACTCCAAAGGCTGCATCAAAAGGCTGAATTCATATGGACCATTACCAGCAATGGATAAACAACGATGTCTATTTGCTTCATGAGTGAGTACAAAGCAGAACTGCTTAACCAAGTGCAGCTTTTAGCAGACAATGTATACTGTTAGATCTTTTTCTCCTGTACAATTCCTTTCCCTGAAGTCCTGTCAGAGGCAGCTGAAGGCTTTTTCTAATAACAGGCAAAATTAGGTTTTGCAGCCCCAAAGATGATAAATACCTTATTTGAAGGCCAGCAGAATTCAATTCCACTTTGGCAGCAGAGCAGCTTCCCCCAAACCATCATCTCTTGGTTATCTGTGGTGCATGTTGCATCCATTAAAGATCTGACACTTCACAGAGAACAAAGCAGGTAGCACTGTAGGATGATGATTGTTTCTGATTATTAGCAAAACCTTCAGATTTTCAAGAGTTCAATACTCCTGACCTGCAATTAGAAGCAAAATGATCTACCAATTTATTACTGTTCTTAATTATCTTGAAAGCATTTCTAGAAGGCAAATGACCTATTAGTATGTGGGGGACGATGTACCATGGAAACCACTTGGAGTTTCCATAGGACTGAGTCTGCTGGATGGCAGACTGGTAATTAAAGCACGGATCACTCTCCGATTTTTGTCAGTTTTATAGTATTGCAACACCATTCACTTCACTTAACTGCATCCAGCTAAACAAAGAGTGTTACAGGTTGAGTTTCTTTAGGAGCTTTTGGGATCGGATTTTTTTTAAAAACTCATCCAGACTTCTAGAATAAGAGGATCTGTTCATAGGCAGCTTTTCTTCTAACCTTCCCTTTTTTTCTCTGTTTCTTATTTTCTTTGAATACTTAATAACCTCTGCACAACATCCAAGACCCTTATTATTTTCAGTTTTGCAGCTCTCCTTTCCAGTTCCCCATTTAAATTCACATAGCTGTATCTCCTTGTTCTTCTCTCCCACTTTACAAACTACGCGTTTACAAGAGTGTAATTCAGAATTTACCTCAGTGAGCTCAAGTGAGTAGTCTATAATAAACAGATAAACTTGCTAAATCCAGGAATAATAAGTGAATTCTCATGTACTACCCCATAGGATAACAAATAATGAAGAATGTCTTATTCATTATTAATGAGAAATAATGAATAATGGGAAGTAATACAGCAGAATGGCTTTCCTCCCTCTTGCCCTAGTGCTGAGGACACCTTCTGAGCCCTCCTTCCTCCAGACTTGCTACTGTAGCAGATTTTATACAGTGGTTCATGAAAGCATATTTTGACAATGGGTGCACCTCTGAAGAACAAGAACCTTCTGCAGCAGTAAAAAAACACTCAGCAATTTATTCAGTATCTGTCCATATTCCCAGCAGATATGCTCATACTTGGCAGCAGCTCCAAGTTTTATTAGAAGTCGGGTAACCACATTAGCATGGCATCAGGCCTGAAATAACACAGCGTTTTCTCAGCAGAGCTCATTAGCTCAGCACAGCACAGAACAGTTACATGACTTCTGGTTATCTCAAAGCCCAAGCAGGTTGAGCTCCTACCAGTAAAACACGCTGTAGGCCTTCTCAATAAAAAAAAAAAAAAATAAAAAATCCCACTCTGTTTTCTGTAACCACACCGGATGAGGCGCAGCAAGCCTTTTTCCTAATGAGAACTAGGGAGTGATGAAGGAAGACTGGCTGGGGACTCAGTGACATTTCCCTAAAAGAGCCTCTCAATGGCCCACAACATCTACTCCCTCTTTGCTCCAGGGGAGCTGGCTGCATGGCTACTATTGAAGTAACCACTTTGCAACAGCAAGTTTTCAGACATGGTGTAAACTGAACAATGAGTTAGCTCCCAGAACTAGCCCAGCTGTGAAAAAGTCAGCAGTGCCATCCATTGACTAAAGTTTGTAAGGCACGGACTGGGCAGGGGAGAAATACCTATCAGGGCACAAGCAACATCCCTCCATTCTGCCTTCTTGCTATTGCAGATAATTTGCCAAAGAAAGTCTTTACACTTCAGATTCTGGTCCCGCACGAGTTCCTACAATGCCTGCTCCCAAGCAACAGCTGCCAGACATGTTAAAAGAGTTCACTCATAGAGAGAGAACATCTGCGTTCACACTTGTTGACTCGTGGTAGACGGGTGTTTGTGCCAGCCGACTAGTGTCACAAGAACACAACAAGTCGCAGGGTGATCACATGCCCAGGGCCAAAGAACAGGCTCTTTTCTCTTCTACTGAGATCATATAACAAGCACCACCATAATGCAAGAGCAGAACCAGGTACAGTAACAGGATACTGGGAATACGGCTAGTAACAGGGTCAGCACACACCCCGCGCCCAAGACAAGGCTTATTTTGTAAGATTTCAAAGCTGACAGCCCCATACAGAATGACTCTAGTGGTCCTACTTTACCAAATCACACATGAAAATAGACATAAATGTTTTATAAGTGATAGGTTAGATCCTTTAAAAGAATATTCCCCACTGTAAGGGGTTGTTAGAAGGTCAGCAGACCAAAGGGCCCCTTGTAACTGTGGTGTGCAGTCTGCGAGGCTCTCTAGCTATGGGCTCGGATTAGAAGCTACGCACGTCTATTAAATGCTTGTATCAGTGCAAGTAATATTATTATTCTTTAAGGTTCGGTCATTCAAAGTAGTTACAATTTGGGGTGTATCATCTCAAATTCTGGCTGCGAAAAAGAGCACAAGAAGACACCACACGAAGACACGCTCTCCTCCTGCACCTGCTCCTCTTCTGGTCTTGGGAAAGTTACTGATGCAATTCCCCTGCCGCAGGAGCAGAGGGGGGGTACAAGCGTGGGACCTACCCTGCTGCAAAGGGCTCTTACTGCGCTGCTCCTGAGTGCTGGCTCCGTCGAGCAGGCAGGAGTCAAGGACCACCTTGGCCCCTTCTCCCATGCTCTTGAGGAAGCTCACGGAAGGATTTTTCCTTATGGCCAGTCACATCGGAACCTCTTTGCCAAACTAAAGGTGTATATTTGAAAGCTGCAAGGTAAACTCTCTTGCATGTATTAAAGTAGGGACCGGGTGCGTCACTCACTCGGAAAGGATGTGTCCTGGCACAGCAGCAAAACCAGCTGAAAGATGTGGGAACAATTTCCAGTAACCTCATACAAATAGGGGCTAATGACTGTGTTTAGTAACTCACATCAGCCTTTTCCGAGTACACTGCAGATTGACTATTGCACTGCACCGAGTTGTTTGGCCAGAATCTCATTATGGCATTACGCAGTGAGAGGCAGAAGAGAGGGAATCTGGCCTTGACTGTTACTTGTTTCGTCTAAATAGGCTGACAATTCGCTTTATAGCAATATTGGAAGGGAGCAAAGGGCAGGAAAATCTGCACTTGAGAATCTAAGTCATGGGCTGCTACAACAGAATGTTAGCAACTATTCACATAGTTCTTGAGCCTGAAGGGGAAGAGGACAAATGCCTTTTTTATTTGTGAAAATAATTTGAAATTGCTGAACATTTAGAAAAACACAAAACACATCTCTTGCCTAATTTTTCCTAAGTTCTCATGAAGCTAAATTATGATCGGTTCAGTAGTGAGACAAATCAAAAAATAAATCTAAAGGAGTTTGTGCACATTTGAATGTCCATGGGAATCCGAAGAGATGTAAAACAGCTTGAGGAGGCAAAGCTGTTTAAAACATTCAGTTTCCAAATGTGGGCCCATACTTACTCACTTCACACAATACCACTTAACCCATTTTAATAGCAGCAGGCATTAAAAAAAAAAAAAAAAAAAAAAGTCACTAAACAGCATCATTTTGCATTCCTCTCTGTGTTATATTCATCAGCACAAGACACTGCACTTTTCCTGGGCTAGCTGACTTCACCTGTTTTAAAAGTTTGGGAGCTCTTTTCTGGAGGTACAGGTCTAAATCAGACACCTCTCCTCAGAGTGGGCTGCACTGAATGATAAATTAAATAGTCAACTGGAATCTTATCCAAATGCCAAACCCCAGGTACCTGAACAAACTGTTTGCACTTGACTTCAAAATAAATATCAGTCTAAGGGTAGAAGATGGTAACTTCTTCACAGACATAAGGAACAGAAACTTTGCTGGATACCAAAAAAGGTGACTTGAGTTAAATGTTAAAGTCTGTCTTCCAAACTGTGAATGGGTACATGGTAACACGTCGGAAGGAGCTAGCAGTGGGCTCTGCAATTATTGCTGCATCAAATGAAACCCGGGTTAATGGTTAGAAAAAAGGTGCGAACAGTCGGCGACTTCTACGCAGTGAGTTGGTTTGTGTCTTCAGCGGCAGCATCATTACGCAGAGACAGGGCAGAAGGCAAAGAGCTGTTTGGACATGGAGCCTAAGTTACCCTCCGCGTTCGGGTGAAACACATTAGTGGGTGCCAAGGAAGCTGCTTGTACTTTATCTGTTCTGCGAACAAATAACCTTTGTGCTTTGCTGGGACTATCAATCCCACACCTAGCAGGAGACATGGGATGTGATTTTCACTCCCACATCCAAATGGCTGTACATCACACCATCCAATTGAAAAAACGCCTCATCAGAAGACTACCGGAGAGAACTCTTGTGGAGAGCGGAATTAAGGCTGCTGATGGCTTGTATCAGCTAAGGCACAGAGCTCCTGAAACAGCTGTGCTTCCTCCGTGAGAAAGAGAGGGACCTCCAACGCTCAGCAGTGACAGCCTGCTCACCCACATGCATGCCAAGGATGGGCACATGAAATCATCAGCGGGTCACATAAATATAAGCAATTTGGATGCTTTCACTTCTATTTTCTTCTATTTTTACTTTACAACCCTTCTCACTTAACTATACTAGGTGGGTCAATGGTCAAAGAGCAAGATCTGCTTACTAGGTGAAATCCATCTTTGTGGTTCCCACAAAATTCATCGCATAAATTGTCAGATTTGCTTTTAGAAGGATTTGGGTTGAAGCCACAGTTCCCCGTGCTTGGACAGCCAGAACTCTGCAACGGAAGTTCCCACACAACTCCAGGGCACTGGAATGAAACAGGGTCACACAGCACCATTCTTCAAGGATTTGCAGGTAAATAAAGCAAATCGTTCATTCTTTTGTGTCCTGTTTGGAGATTTTTCTCACCCTAAATTCCTCTCACAGACAAAAATACCTGGGCTGGCTTCCTTTGGATTTAGCTATCCTAGCAGTGCGCTGTTCTTCCACTGAATAAAAGATACCAAGTTTTAATGATTTTCCACTGGTTTTGCATGAGAAGAAAGATGTCCCTGAAAGCTAACTGTACGTAGTCAAGCATTCATGACACCGAATTTTCCTACTAAATATGTTTATAAACTGCATAGGGATTCCCCACATAATAAACAGGCACTGTGTTATACTTTAAACAGATACAAATTTTAATTTCAAGGAAATAAAATTTCCTGATACTCCTTTCCTGGTATCATTTTAACTCATGTTCATCTTATCAACTACCCACATTATCTCATCTTCATAATTTAAGCACCCTTGGAACATGTTGTAAAAAAGCCAATGTACTAAAGAACTGGGCCATTTAACTAGTTCACATGCCATGCCCTTAATTTACTGTAATATAAAAAAAATTACCTTAGCCTCTTTTTCTGAATGAGGTTCATGATCAGTTCCCAACTTCTCTCATTATATTTATGTACATGACATTACTACATTTGTAATAATACTAAATGATACAGCTTCCATCACGCATAAGCAATTGCCTCCCACTCTCCTACAGGAACCAATTCCTCTTGCCCATTAGAAGGCATTATATTTTGGAAATATAACATTCATGATCCTTCAATTATTTGTAGATGAAACGATTTGAAAAACGTGTAATGAATTTGTTCTCATTCACTTTATAAAACTTAGAAGACTTCTAAGCATCAAAACATCACTGCAGTTTGACTAAAACATTATTAAAAGTAAGCTGTTACTGAATTACTAATCACATTTACCCTTACAAATGAACTTAACTCCTGAACTAGCTCACTGCAGGGTCCCCGAGCATTAATGGCAGTACTTAGCTTGCACTCTGGGCAAACCACAGATTGAACAATCCTGCCACACGGATTTCTAGTGACAGAAAGAGCACGTTCTAGCATCCTTCAGTTCTGTGACTGTTCCTACAGCGCTGCAGAACCAAGAGAGATTTTGTCTTCAGGAAGTCAAATTATGGAAGGGAAAGTGTTATCTAAGGGGTTCATAACAGACATCTTGATAGAGGACAGCCCCTATGCTACTACATTGTAAATGTTCTGATGAAAGCATGACAAACATTTCTGACAAATTACATGGTCATTATGGTAAAGTCTTTGCCTCACAGGAATCCAAATGCATCTTCTGGTGACATTTTACTTACTGCCTCTTTGGCAATCTCTCACCTTAATTCCCAGCTTTACTCTTACTGATGACAAACAGTAACAATGCAATAATAACATGAATAACACAAAAACAGATCAGCACTATCTGGCTGTTGGAAAATTACAAAAGGAAAATAATAGTAAAACTAGATATCAACAGGCTGAGAGAAGAAGCAGTGGTTCAGACAAGACACAAATGCAGCAGATCAAGTGTACCATCAATCTAAATCTATTTTTAAATAATAGATCCCAGGATCTTAGTTTAGGGTTCACATCTCGACATGGCCTTGTTTCAGGGTTGCTGAACACACTTCAGAGATGTGTAAATATTTCAGCATTTTGTAGCATCCATTTTTTTCAGTTCATCTTCTATTTAGTACAGATATCAAAACATTTTGATACATGAGTGCTTGTGGGAAAATGAATGACAGAGAAAGTACATTTATATAAGATAAATTATTAAGGTATTGCTTGAAAAAATGACATAAAGACTGATACTCTAATTAGCAAAAGGAATAGAACAATTTGAGTATTTTGGAATTATTAAGGTATTGCTTGAAAAAATGACATATTATAAAGACTGATACTCTAATTAGCAAAAAGCAATAGAACAATTTGAGTATTTTGGGGAAAAATGAACATTACTAGTCAGTCCTGCTCACTAATAACAGCAATCAATCAGCTCTATTTACATGAAAGATAAATGCACTGTGTGAATGTCAGAAAGAAATTCAGTAACCAAAAAGTGAATCTCTCCTTCACATTCCACTGCTATTGTGCCCACTCTGGCAGACAGAATGTCACATCCTCCCATGGGATTTAGCATGTTAACAGCTTATAAATACAAGTTCAAGGCAGTTCTTTGTTGGGCCTAAAGTCGCGTTCTCCCAATGGCCATACAAATGGCAAGTGGATTCTCAGGGTCATCAGTCTTTAACTTCTTACTTTGTCGAGTTGCCTTGCAGCTGCACCATCAGGATTACTTGTACTTCCAGGTTTATAGGTAAGATTCCAGGTGTCCTGGCAATGCCTGAAGATTTCAAGCAGTAAATAACAACTTTGTGGAACTTGCAAATGGAAGATGGCCCCAAGTCCTACTACTGCAGGCAAAGAGAGGCAAATACAGTGACACGCAAGGAGTCAATGTTGTTATACATACTACAGAGTCCTGCACATCCAGGATAACTCACATGTGTGTCCATGTGGAAGCATTTTCCTGATCTGTCTTTGGAAGTTGTACCTTCTCACCTTTGTCTTAGTTTACAAGTGCAGAGAGACAGAGACATTACCTCCGTCCTGCTCACTGTACCTGTCACCTTCACAGTAATGTATCTTAAGCCAGATTGTTTCCTTGCTTTTCAATGACCATGTATCATTTGATGTTTATGGCGTTGCTCCTTCCTGCTTCTAAGCAAAACCTCCCAGTGAGATTTTGGAGACAGCAGACAGCCAGACCTTGCATATGAAACTGCCAACTCTAGTGCTTTTATGCCACATTAACTGACCTCCTGCTTTTTTTATGCACTTGCCCAGGATTTCTAGACGTCCAGCAACAGCATAACACATGCCACAGGAGAGCAGCTCCATGTTCTCAACCATGCAATGGCTCTAATGGATCTGCCAGACAAACACAGGGAAGTGTCCTGTGTGTATGTGCAGAGCCCACTGGTGGTCCATGCCAGTGGAACTTGACTGACATCTCATTTACAGAGTGAGATCAGAATTAACTCCTGGGATTTTTCATAATTCAGAAAAAAATGACAAAATTGTAGTGTGCTACGATTAGAGCATCTGTCTGCTCAGGTGTTGTCAGTTTATAAACAATCATAGGAAACACATTAGCAAATCGCTTTGGAACGGTAATAAACATAACAAATATGTGAAATTGTGTTCCCAAGAAGCTATTCTTCTACAAAGCATTCAGAGAGAGACTAGATTTATGAAGCAAGAACTAAAGGAAGTGTAAAACCCTGGAACTCGCAGTGCTGTTTGTTATGCCCAGAAGAGACTCTATGTAATGCATGCAAAGCTCTCTCTCTCTCTTCTTCCAAGATACTCCTTGAAACCCATCTGTTCTGTGGTACATTGCACTTAACAAGAGCCACCCACCATGCCGTTTCACTATTGTACCATTCAGCGTTGTCCTGTGCAGTTCCAGCTTGTGCTCCTAAACCGCAAGCTCTTCCGGAGGGAAAACCTCCTATTTATCTGACACAGTTCTCCTATTATACTCTGCCCTGTATGCTTACATCACTGTAAAAACAGCAACGTGCTTGAAGAGGAAAGGCTTAGCAACCAGAAAAGAGAAGTATTTTATTGCTGGAGCTTAGCATTCAGATGCATTTGTTTCAGTATATTAATATAGCTGTGCAAAATTTACCCTCCCCCCGCAGTGAGCCGCCTTGTCCGTGATGGCAAGGAGCCACCATTTCAGAAAGCTGCAGCCACTGCCGTGGCAAAAAGCCTTGGCAGTGCGCAGGACAGTGGTCAGCTTGCAGGTATTAAACCGTGCTCAGTAGCATTAACCCTGAATGGTTGAAACACCACAAAAGATCTGGAAATCACTATGGTTGTGCACCGATCCTAAAAGTTACCCAATGTGGACAGATCCTTCCCATCAAGCAAAGCCCTAATGTTTGAAATAGAGCTCCCCGGGGCACTGCAATTCACCTGCCAGGGACATCACACACACACAAACACACACACAACATCTACAATTCTCCAACAGTGATGTTATATTTCACGAATATTTTTAATTCCTACTTTTCCTGTTGCGGTTTTAATATAGAAACAGGGCTATAAAAGTGAGACCTTTGCAGTGTTTGTTGGAACTGGCCTCAGAGGTGCAACGAACCCTTCGGGACTGATAAAAGCTCTACGTTTGTACCCATGAAGTCTTAGCAAATTACTAGAGCTCTTCAGGATAAAGTCGGTGATTAAATAAAGTGCTTGCACGCTCAGCCCACGCACCAGAACCGCAGCGACACTTTCACCACCACTCCAAGGCACACGCAGACTTCGGGAATGCTCTGAAAAACAGCAGGCATTACCTCTCCTCCACGCTTACAAGCCTCAATACCGCCGAGGAGACTGAAAAGGCAACGCTCCCCCCTCAGCGAGCTACCTGGAAGGGCCACACCGCAAACCTACTGCGGTCTGGCTCCTCCAGCTCCCTCCCGAAGGGCGCTGGAAGGGGTTTAACCAGCCAAGACGAGGCAGGGGGCTGCCTTACACCGTCCCAAGGGGCAACACGCCGCCCTTAAAGACTTTTTTCCCTCAGACCAAAAGCGCGCAGCGATCGCACCCCTTCAGCGGGCAGCGACAGTTGCGACCGCCCTCCCTCAAACAACCGCCAACCCACCCGGCGGCGGGCGGG
>KL267686.1:26042-40292 GCA_000699545.1 Podiceps cristatus | reverse complement strand
AGGTCTCTTCCAACCTAGAAATCCTGTGTAAATCCTGTGTAAAACCCCTAAAAACTGTAGGAAAAGAAGTAGTCCACTGAGCTGGAACAGAATAAATTTCATAAGATTCTGAACAAAGGAATTTAAAACATTTGAAATTTTATTTAAGAAGTTATTGTTATGTTTTAACCCAGACAAGAAAAAAACACAGATCAATTATATTAGAATTAGGACTTTAATCAGAAATGCTGATATATGATCTAGGATCCCTTTTTTCCTTGGTATTGGAAGGTAAGTTATTTTTTTAATAAAAGAGCCACCTATGTAATTTAATTTTATTTGATCTCATTTGCACCAGAAATTTTAATGCAGTTCTAAGGCAACATTTGTAAATGTTGTCAACAGCCAATGTCAGAATATTTTAAAACATACAGCGTGGTGCAAACACTTTATAAACCTCTACAAATGGTCAAACCAACAGGCAAGAAGGAAGTGGATTTGATGATTTCTTGAGCTTTGTCTGTGCTTCTATATAACATCAAAGTATTCTGCAGTTCAAGAAAAAACAACTTGTGATACTTTGGGATTTAGTATTAACACTAAATCAGGGGAGAATTCCAATGTTCTTTAGTAAAGTGGAGAAGACAATTTTAACATTCTTATAGATTAAGCGGTCTCTAAGGCATTTCAGGGAAACACATATTCCTGTCAATATACATTATCTGTTTCCCTTATTCAAAGACCAATGAACTCAACAAGGGTTTTATGAGGAGCCTAAAAGATTTAAAAGCTTCCATTTCCCTGACTTCCATTCAAAAAGGATGTGAAAACAACCCTGTTGTCTCTCAGACTGGTCAGGTATTCAGTTGCAATCAGGCTTTGAATGTACACAGGTGAGGGTACAAGTCATCAGTGACCCAGAGAGATCAGTTAGAGAAATTGCACCTGCAGAGTCACGGTCCTTCTCAAAGTTACTCACATAGATGCTTACTGGGAGATGCTGACTCAGCACACTGTCCATTACAATGACATAGACTCTTCCTATGGTGCTCTGCTGGAGCTGAGTAGGTGAGCGTCAGGGGGGACAGGTACTTCAGTCCTCTCTCTTATTTATCTGTATTGTCATTCCAGACAAAAACTTCCAGAGTTTCAGAGACTTCTATTTTAATCAGTGTTTTCAGAAATTGCAAGGGAGTGAGGGAAGATTTTCTATCTTTCTTTTCCAAGAGTTAGTTATTGTCTTGCCCTGAAATTAGTATAAATCCCTAGAAATACTCCCTGGGCAGAACTCAGATGAAATGGTTTCCTGTTTTTTCCCATCTCAGGGGGCAGCTGATCCCGTCTCATCAGCTGTGGTCTAGACATATATTCTCTGAGTTTCCCTTACTCATAAGGCTTCCAGAGACTATTATTAAGGACCACTGTAACACTGACGAGCTGTCCTCTTCTTTCCACAGTTGAATCCTGACTTTTCTCTTGAGACAGGAAGATTAAATCAAAACATAGTGTAGATGCTTGAGGAGATGAAGGAGTTACAGCATGGTCCTTTCAGATCAAATTGGTGAAGTTCTCAATTAAAAAAAGAATTAAAGAACAAGCTTAGAATACAATTATGCTGAATTGCACTTTCAAAAATTCAGGTTTTTATATATGCTGTTGGGTAGTTAAGAGGATTGTCATACAAAGTTTCTGAAGAATTGAAGGTTGTTTCTGTGTTCAGATAAAGGGGAAGCAAACAACTCAATCTGTTACATTTTAAAATACACATCCAAGAAAGGTGACACTAAGAACAGAATAGATCAGGACAAAAGTCTTGAAAGTAAGCTACAGAGAGATATTTGTATTTACCCATTCGTAAGATGTCTTTTGAGGTCTGTTCTGTTACTTTTAACCTCTTCTGACTTTTAGATTTATTAGTCAAAGTCCCTTTAAGATCAAGGTTGCATACTACAGGAGAAAGAAACAGAAAACCTGAGGCCACCTTTGTCTTAGGATAACTTCATGTTCATCATCAGGAAATCATTCCCATCTAGCTGTCATAATTTCCTATCATTGGTACTGAGAATTTTTTTCCCAGTTTGATTTTTCTACAGCTTCTTTAAAGATTGCATAAGACTGATCAACAGGTTAATTGCCTACCTGTCTTCCACCTAGCAAGGGAAAAGTTTTATTATAAAATAAATAATACTACTGAGAGATGCTGGTAGGCCCCAAAAAGCCAAGATCAGGTTCAGTGCTGCTGATCACCTAAATCTACTCAACTCAGAGTCTGCCTGTGCCATGAGGAGAGTAAACCTTACAGCCTTATAGTGTTTCTATGATAATAAAAAGCTATCTCAAGACAAAAAGATAATCTAATTAATCATCTTCTATCCACTTCCTAAAACTTAGATGATGATACTCTCAAAAAATGAATTCAGAGAACAGATATCATGCTTAGATATAAAATTATCACAAACAATTTTAAATCAGCTATAGGTAGCCTTCATGATCTGGTGTTATACAGACTGGGTGCATTAGGAGATTAATGTTTTTAGGAGATTAATATTTTTGTAACCTTGAAGATGTTTAGAACTTTTCAGAAGACTGCAGTCATCTTATTACGTAGATTTCTGTATATTAAAAAGGAAGTGCCCGTTGCATATATATGGATTTTGAAGAAACATTAGTCATATGTGTCAAGTATCACAAAAATGTTTTTTTAAAAGAAAAAATACTTTATTTTTCTCACCTTTTGTCTAGAGTTTACCTAATCATAGTATGAAGAAAACTTATCCATATCTGTTGTAAATAGGTATCAAAAGAATATACACTTTTAAAACTGAAAGTGTTAAATGAACGCAAGCTGTCAAAACTTGCACAACTGCATGCTTTTCATTTTACTGCAAAACCAGCCCTGGCCAATACCTCAACTGGTTGCTTTAGTTATACATTTTGAGCACCTTGTAGTTTTGTTTTCATTGGGTAGTAACTCTTTTAAAGACAGATGATTTCAACACGATGTCATTCAGATAACATGTATGTGAAAAGTCTGTGTTAGCTGAAGGGGAGCCTGTTGAGGGTCATAAATACACAGAAACTACTGCCAGCTCAGGAAATCTCTGAGCCAAAAACAATTGGAGACTGAGAGAGTACTCAACAGAAGTATCATTTATGCTTGCCCATACTTCTCTCCGTAGGCTTTTAGTTTAGCCTCAATTCAAAGGGCTTGCTGGACTTTTAGCTGGATCCAGCTTTTATTATATTTGTATGTCCTACCAGAGAATACAATTATTTCATAACCCTCTTTAAAAAAATATGCATCAAATGAATTTAACTTTTCAGAGCAAATTTAAAGTTCTCAGTGTGTTCCTGTTTTAAATCCATGCATTGTCATTATTTAGACACACACACACATGTACAAATAAAACCAATAAGTATAGAAATAGGCACAAAAGAATCCCAAGTCTTGATGTCTTCACAACAGGTTAGATAAGTATCTGTCAGAGAATATGGATTTACTGGCTTCAGGACAGACAGTTAGACTAGGTACTTCAAATGTCTGTCCCTCTTGCCTTTCAATGATACAGGGCTCATTTTAAATAATTGTAAATTTTAAAGCTCAGTTTTACAGTTAGTATCTTTAGTTGCTAACATCAGTTTCAACTTTATTTATTAAATTCAATTAAATTCTACAGAATGTAGAAAAGTAAGCAGTATACTCTTAACTATAAGCCCTCTCTGTGGATCCACCAGAAATGTGGGTTCTTTTATTCTCGGTTCTCTGTCTTATTAATAGAAATATTTTTGGCCTTTAAAAAAAAAAATCCAAACAAAACCAACAGTAACTGCTCTGTCTGGACAATGTAGCCCCCTGACCTAATATAGGAGATTGTCATAATTATTCCTCAGATACCTTTTTGTTAAGAACAATTTCTTCCTCAGTCTCATAAGTTATAAATGAATAGACACTGATTATTGGATTTACCAGGAATCTTTGTAAGTCCATTATCTCACATTTTTCAGTGTTTTATCATTTCAGTCCTCTGTTTATGGGGCAATACTTCTGCTCTCATTTTAATGTGACAGTTTTAGATATGATTTCTAACCTTGGGCCCAAACTTGGCATAAAACATAAACTTGCGCAGTGTCCTGATTGCACGTATACAAAATGGTTTGAGCATGGTCTTCAGGGCAGCAAAGACAGACTAAACCTGCTCAATCTCTTGACACTGACTCAAGACACTCTGTGTCTAGCTGCAGTACAGACTGGATGGACACACTTGGCTTGAGGCTACCAGTCATGTTTTGCCGTGGTGTCATGGGGCTGACACAGCCAGGGAAGTCAGACCTGAGATTCTTCCTAGAAGATCCTAGTGTTGCACATAAGAAAGAACAATGGGATGGTCTGGCTGAGTTTTGATCCATTGAAAAAAGTATGAATGCGCTGCCCTAGGACTAGGGTCATGTGGACAGACAGGCCAGAAAGCAGTCACTGTTTTGACCTACCATAGGGACAACTACCTACCAAGCAGTGTAGATGCAAAAATTAAATCAAAATAGATATAGACAGCTGAGCCCATTAGAACTGTAACTACTACTATTTTTGTTGTTGTTTTTTCTATGACATTTGTACAGAATAGAAAACAAAAGTGACCTGATAACATTCTGCATTTGGAAGTCTTAAAATGGCTTCATAGTTAAATGGCTATGAATAAACTGTTCCACAGCATCTACTCTGAAGGATTTTGGAGTATGATAAGCCTTAAATAAAATAAAGCTCCAGCCTATGCTTTCCTACTACTTAAATCTCTTAATCTTTAATATAAATATCTTCTCCACTAAAACCACAGAAGTACAGCATCAGCAGTTGTCAGGGGTGATTCGAGTACCCAGCAAGCTCTGGAGAGCACACCAGTGTATTGGACTCTGACACTTTAACATTGTTAACATTAGCAGAGCATTGCCAGAAGTGTGTCTGTATATTTTTGTTGGATGATACTACAAGTCGCAGTATGTAAAAAGCTGACAAAGGGAGAAAAGATGAAAGCAAAAAAGCTGGAATAGAACTAATGATAATAAAACTCTTGGCAAGTCAAATGACTGAGAGTCTCATATCAAGAGCAACTTTGACAATAATGGTATTCCAGAGTTCATAAAATTAGTCATGATTCAAAGATAAAAACATCAACAATTTGCATAAAAGCTTTACTTTAAAGATTTAGTACTGTGTACCAAATGAAGAAAAAAACCACCACCATAACAGTAACACTTTAATATAGGTATCCATTATCTAATGCTTATATAATGGAAGCCAAATGAGCTCATTATTATCAGTGCTATTATACTGAATACTAAATGAACTCATCATAGAAACACACTTGCTTTAAAAACTATTACTGCACCATCACTGACAAGGAAAAAAAGATTGCGTACAAACTTCCTGAGATGACTAATTTGATTTCAGTGTTAACTTCTAATGCATTATTAATCAACAGTTCATTATACTTTTAGATAGCACTTAGTTTATTTGTGGTTTATTTGTATACAATTCATTTCTATAATCTTTTACTGTATTTCACTTTATTCCTATGTAAACAATGCTGGTTTGGGCTGATTCAGATTTACAGTAAATGGAAACATGATATGTTTGTGTGTAATTCAAATTTTCTCTGTTTTGCAAAACCAGGAGAGGTACAAAAAGGGTGATGCAATCCAGAGTAAACAATAAGCTAATACTATGAGAAAAGCCTGTGAAAATTATAAAATGCTTAAATGGGATGCATAAAATTATTGCTAAAAGATGTAAGAATACTGTAGAATATATAATACATAATAATATCTAAATGTGTGTATATACTAACAAATCACAGATTAGAAATAGGTATTCAGGCTTAAAAAATGTGATCTCAAAGAATGTCACAATTTGTATGTATTATTCATATTTATACATGACTAAAAACAAGTATAGAAAATATACTATGTGTCTTGGAACCTGAAAGTGTTGTGAATTCTTTTTTCTAATCACATAAAATGTTTATTTGCATGATGAAAAATTAATATTGCTTCAGTCTGGACTGGACAAACTGTGGCTTACTTTATAAGCAGCATTTCAGACTAACTTCAGAAGACTGACATGATTTTCTGGTAACAGAATTTATGAGCAAGAAAATAATGGATTCCTGGAAGGCAGAAATCCTCTTCTCTTCAGGACTGTTTTAGCACACACAGAAACTACTGAAAAGCTCTTTTCCCCCAGTGTTTCACAAAAAATGGACTGTATTTTTTCTTTTCCTTTTTTTTTTTTTTTTTTTTAATAATTTCATTTGCATTCACATTATGAATTCAACCATTAGTCTAAAAAATCACACAGTTTTAAACTGAATTGAAAATTAAAGGTAAAAGTAAAAATATTCTTAAAGATACAATTTAAAAATATTTAAGTCATTGTTCTAAAACTAGTTTTATAACAAAGATTTTGGAAGAAAAGTTGAACACTAGTTTTCCTGCCACAAATTTTCAGTGAGATGTTGGGTAAGATACAATCTTTCTCCGACAATATCATGTTTACAGAGGAAGAACACAATCATTTACATTTACTAGTAATACTGAAAGGACAGAGTGAATAATACTTAGGAAATCTTTAAAAACATTAAAGCTGGCTGCCATATGAAAAGCAAAGATGCAGTCCTGAGAAAATATTTTTCCTCTTTTACTAAATGATATAGTGTCTGTAACTTATAGGTTGATTCACAGAATGACCATTCCCTTCATCTTTTAATGTAAGGCTTGATATATTCTCGAAATTAAATGAGCTGAAAAAGAATTACTATGTGATGTTATATATACAGATTTTGAAGAAATCTCTCTGATAGTACTTCAAATGACAATATCATCTTTCTTTTTGTGCCTTGGGCCTCTGTTGTGAGATGATTCTTCAAATCTTGCATTCTGTTTCTATAGGGTATTAAATAATATATATACAAATCCACTTGTATAATTTTATTCTTTGTGGTGACACAGGCATAATTTTCATATGGTATGCACATTGACAGAAATTCCAAAAGCTTAAACTAAATTTTCACATGGTATGCACGTTGACAGAAATTCCAATAGCTTAAACCAAAGAACTTTTCGTTTAATGGAAAATATGGAAAAAATTCTGCTCAGGTAAACTTGAAAAATATCTTTAATATTTGAATATTTCTTTTAGGTTTAATAGTTTAATATTTCTTTTAGCTTTTAATATTTTATTATTTCTTTTGGTGATACAAACAAACAAACCAAAAATTCAGAAGCAGGTTGATCAATCAGAGATTAAGTTTTTTCTTTGGTTCTTTGCTTACTTTATCTGTTTACTTCTTTTCTAAGAGGAAATATTCAACAAAATGTCTTTCTGAAAGGAAAGGGTTTTACAAACAATAAAGGAAATATTTTGACAGCTTTGAAATGTGGACAGCTTCAGTCTGTCTAAAGCACAGAATTTTAGTAAGTGAATTCAAATTCATTAAAAAATAAGAAGCAAAACACTGCCCACCTTAAAGTCTAACAATTGAATTGACTAAAGTAGTGATTGTCCTATTTATACATTTTTAAATAAAATATAAAATAGCTATATATTTATTTTTCTCAAGAAACAGAGAGGTTTTCTTTTCTCTTCCCACTCCAGGATCTTGATGTCAAAGACCAGTACAGCACAATGATTTCAAAGCTTTTAGACAATAAACATTTATTGCAAACATTTTATAAACCAAACTCAATAATGAGTTAGTCACAAAATCTGCAAGTTGAACAGTCTTAGCGTAAACACCAAATCAATATTTGAGCTTTATTCCATCTGAAATGTCTTCATTCTCTAAACTGCAATTAACTGCATCTAAATACGTCACATAGAGATTGTTTAGTGTCCAAATTTGACCTGGATTCTGGAGAGAATCCAGAAATTTAATTTTGAGTTGACTTCCCCCCCCTCCCTCCCGAATTCTACCTAAATGTAATTACTATAACAAAAATGTAAATTCTCTGAATAAGAACATTTCAGGGAAAAAAGAACAATGCTGAACATGCTGTAAAATCACGGTAGGTTTTTCTCCATTTTGTTGTATTTGTTGATGAACCTAGTCTGAGCTAGTAAATGAAAACGTAGATGATCTACACCATTTACTTTCAAAGGGCCGCAAATTTCTTCTTTTTATTTGAGAAAGATCATTTGCCTCCTTTTTGGTATGATTTTGTTAATAGCCACCATTTGCTCAATGCAAGAAATACAAGGTTTGAGGCAACAGTGAAGTTATAATGTTAAAATAAACAAGGTGGATACTTAAAGTCCCACTTAAAAGTGAACATTCTTTCCTTCCTTCTTTGCAGGTGAAGTACTTTTTTTTTCTAATTTATTTCAGTACTTTTGCCAACACATGTTTTTCAGAACACAAGCTTTCATATATGATTCAGCAGCATCAAGGAAGTATCTAGTTCTAGAGCTGTCTAACACTTCATATGTATGCTCTTTGAAGTGCAAATCTGTGTTTGCATAAATCTGGAATAATTCTGATGCTTCTTGTCAAAAGAATTTCTGAACTTATGTAAATAGAATGTGAAACTAAATCTCTGCTGCATTGCTTCAAGTTCCTAACCATAAACTGAATTTCATGTTTAGCTTAGTGAAGCTTAGATAATTCTATAAACAACAGCAATGACAAATTAAATTAGGTTGTTTGGCTATCTATGACAAGCTCATTGATCAAGTCTCCAAAACTTGATTACAGGACATGCATTACTTGAACCCAGTGCCCACTGAGGATGGTCCCACAGATAGGAGACACTACATATCTTCAAGATACTACATCAGAGCTGCAACTGGTAATGAAGCACAGTTCATAAAACACTCATTTCTTGCAGTACAGTGTAAACCCTAATATTATGACCAAAGAAGACTAACATATATTCAAGCTTAACAAATGTGTGTTGGTTGTGGCGGTGTGTTGGTATACAATGGTGCACATTTATACCAAGTGTTGGGGTGACAATGAGGGATTGATACCATTAGCAAAGTAAAATGTTATATTTTGTGAGTTTTATTTCCTTATCTCTTAACCAGAAAAATATGATCTTCCTTTACAATCTTACTATAAAGTCATAGTAACAACTAGGTAGTCTTTATGTTTGAACCTTGCCTTGATAAAAAGCTCATAATTAGTGAAGTCAGTTACATCTCAGAATGCCTTGATATAGTGCCTAGATGTTCCCACATGAAACATGTCTGGAAACAGGCCAGGTTCAGTCCCTACCCTGTTACCATTCTTCTTGCCTCACAACTCACAATTCTGGCCTCAACATCACACAATCAGCCGGTATTTTTGATGCATAAGAGAGAAAAAGGAAGATTTCCTGGGCAGCAGGAAATGTCTAACACTTGACCTTAAACTGGATTTCATCTTTCTTAACTTTACTTGTCTGAAGGTTGGGTAGAGTCGCTAAGCTGGTCAACTAGGGACAGAGATGAGCCCTTCCACAGGTGGATCATCATAATTAGCTTACATGCCTTTATTAGGTTGTCCTGGTTTTGTCTGGGATACAGTTACTTTTCTTCATAGTAGCTACTATGGGGCTTTGTTTTGGATTTGCACTTAAAACAGTGTGGATAACACAGAGATGTTTTCGCTGTTGCTCAGCAATGTTTACATGGAGCCAAGGCCTTTTCTGCTCCTCACCCCACCCCACCAGAAAGGAGGCTGGGGGCACAAGAAGCTGGGAGGGGGATGCAGCTGAGACAGCTGACCTCAACTGACCAAAAGGATATCCCATACCATATGATGTCATGTTCAGCATAAAAAGCAGGGGGAAGAAGCGGGGGATGTTCAGTGTGATGTCATTTGTCTTCCCAAGTAACTGTTAGATGTGATGGAGCCCTGCTTTCCCAGAGATGGCTGCACACCTGCCTGCCCGTGGGAAGGAATGAATAAATTCCTTGTTTGGCTTTGCTTGCGTGCATGTGTTTTGCTTTCCTTATTAAACTGTCTTTATCTCAGCTCATGATTGTTCTCACTTTTACCCTTCTGATTCTCTCCCCTATCCCACCAGGGGTGACTGAGTGAGTGTCTGTGTGGTCCTTAGTTGCTGGCTGGGTTTAAACCACAACATAGGTGAAGATGAATTGCTATTTAAAGGGATCTGTATTTCTTCACTGACAAGAGAGCTATCCCAGACAACTAGCTGGTTTAATCTTTGAATTGCTATAGTTGGCAAAGATAAATCTCATCTTTGATTTTGAAACCTACAAAATATTATTTGCAGTAGTTTTATGGATTAAATTTAGTTTCCTGAATATAAGTTTTTATATAGATGCCCAAACACATCTCATCACCACTTGCATCCATAGAGCATCCAGGCTAGAGTCATTACAGTGACCTCCATTCCCTACATTTTGTTAGGATAGTCATTACTCAGATGTTGATCTTTTTGGTCATCTCATGTTCTATTTAGAAAACATTTTGCAAACGTTTTGGAAAAAAAAACCTCAGCATGATAGTATTTGAACCCATATTCGTTTTGGATTAAATTCAAACCCCACAAGCACAAATCAACAGCTGTTCAAAAACAACCTCAAATTTTTGATGTTAAAACAACCACCAGATGGCGACCTGACAATTGCATAAATGAAACAATTTGAATGTGGTTGGATTGTCCTTGGTTTATATTTAGTGTGTTTTGTTTGTTTGTTTGTTTGTTTGTTTGTTTGTTAAAAAACCAACAAACCCTTGAATAGCATAAATAATCTCCAGATAGTTTAATTGCATGCAGGTTTTATTAGAGCAGCAAATTCCTTAAATTCTTCACTTTACCTGTCTCCACTGTCTTTAATTACTGACACAGAAAACACTAGCACAGTGGTGACTCCCACAAAGTATGCAGTGCTACATTTATCAATGAAATTGTGGTCAGTATATCATTGCTTCCCATTTTGTATAGCAGCAAAGCCTTCTTAAAGACTTTTCAGTTTGCATAGCCAGGCTCACAAATTGATCTGTCTGTCAAACTGATGCAAGTGCCAGACTGATGTAAGTGCCAGACACATACTAAGAGCCTTATCCAAAGTCTGAAGCCTCAGCTAGGAGGCTTTCTGCTGCTTCCAGTAAGCTTTGGGCCAATCCCCTTTTTTCTCTTTCAGTCTCTGTCTGATATATATATCTAGGAAAGATTTGATGTAAAAAGCAATTTCCTGTAAAAACTATGACCATAAAATGCACTATTCTCCATCAATTTAAAATAGTAAAGTCAGGTAGTTAAAAATATTTTTTGGCAATATAAGCTAGCAACCTGACAATCTTTCAATGTTTGATTATACTAATTTAAAAGAATTGAGTAGGAGTTTACAGACCAGACAGACTAACTTTGATACTCATTAAGATAGTAGAACAAATTACTAACCAATTAATTTATAAAAAGAGGAAAAAAAGATGACGAGAAATGGACAACATCGTATTGTCAAGAACAAATCATGTCAAGCCAGCCAAATTTCCTTTCCTGGCAGGGTGGCTGGCCTACTAGATAAGGCAGAAGGCAATAGATATGGTATATTTTGATGGTGGAAAGAAAAGTTCCGCTTACAATTTCTGCAAGAAAATGTTGTGATGAAATCACCACATGGTTACTAAAAGAGTTAAAAATCATACTCAGAGATTAATTAGCATTGGTTCATTGTCTGACTAGAAAGTCTGTCCTGACTTCTGTTCTGGTCAGCATTTTCATCATTAGCTTGATTGATGAAATAAGTTTTCATGAACAGCAGACACCTAAGTTGAGACAGTTAACATATTGAAAGGAGGACTGGAATTCAAAATAATCTTAATAGACTGTAGAAATCACATAAAACCAAGAAAATGGAATTCAGTTAAATAAGAACAAAGTATTGCTCTTAGAGAAGTCAAAGCAGATGCACAGGTATAAGATGGGAAATAAGTAGCTGGAAGTGGGAAATAATTCTGGAAAGATAAACTTCTGGTGTAACATATTTAGAAAGGCTCACTCACTGTGTGCAATGGATCTGATGCACACAAATCATTCATCTGGTTTATTTGACATTGGTAAGGTCTCATGGAGTATTTTGACTGGTTTGGGAATAACATTTTCAGGTACAGACTACCTGGGATCAGTCCTGAGGAAGATAATTAGGAGGGCAAGGTATTTATGAAATGCGACTGACAGAAAGGTTGAAAGAACTGACTTTTCAGGTTAGAGAAGACTTCAGAGACATAAAAGTTCTGTCTTTTATAAAGACAACAGTATTCTCTATGCCACTGGACAGGGCAAGAAATAATGATCTTCGTTTACAGAAAGGAAGATTTAGACATTAGATATTAAGAAAGGCTTTCTTACTATAAGGATTGTTAAATATAGAAACCAGTTAGTGACCAAGGTTATGAAATCTTTTTTCTTGTATATAAAAACAAATTAAACCTATCAGGGAGAGTATAGTCAATTCAACCGTAGGAAAAAAGAACAATGGAGTTACGTTTTTTTTCAAACAAACTTTTGAAAAATCTTAAGTTAAATAGCCAATTTTACAACTAATTTTAACAGAGGTAAAATCCTCAAAGAAGCTCATCCATCACTCCCTTTCAAAATGATTATCATTTCCTATTATTCTTAATGAGATTCAGTTAAGGTGCTGTGCTCTTTCAAAATACTGATTGTTTCCAGAGAGAAAAGCCAGCAGACATCTTTCTTAAGAACAAATTGAAGACAATGGGGGGCAGATAACCATCTCAGAATAATTGCCTAGAAGTTGGCAAGCTTTGAAAGAAGACAGTTCTGTATGGAAGTTTTTTCAGTAGAATAGTATTCATCAGCCCCTGTGGAAGAACCATCGTCAAGAATGAGACTATGAGAGAAAAAACCTTTCATCCTATATGACGTGAGGTACAGGCTGTAACAAAGAATCCTACAAGTTTTAAACAAGGGACACAGAAAATCCTTATACATATTTCATTCTGAGGGTAACTGAAGACAAAGGAGCAATCTATGATAAGCCTAAGTAACTTGTGATCAATTTTTAAAATTCATCCATGAAAGCTTGTTTTGAAATTTTCAGAAAAAAACTGAATATAAGATACAAAACTTAGATCATTCTTAACTCTGGAACTGCAAGCAGTGCTTCCATAGCATATATTAAGATAGTTGTATACAGAATAGAGAAAATATTTTCTATTTGGATCTTCCAACAAAAATAAGGGAAAAAACCAAGAAAACAAAACAAACAAAACAAAAACCAAAAGAAGAAAATAATGAAAAATGTCAGCAATATGTGAAAATAGGAATGTTTTAGATAACAATCTTAAATTTTCATACTGTGCCACACTGTAGGAGAGAGATTCCCACAGGCTTGGCATTTTTAATTCATAGCACTTCTTCAAGCTATTTTGTGATCATGAAGAGTGGAAATAAGAGACCTGTATAAGTCTGTGTAGGTCTTAACTGAAGCATTTACTTTATTATGAGGAAAGTTTTACCAAACTGGCAAACTGGGCATACAATGAAGATTACAGAGTTAGCAACGCATTGGAATATCTTTCAAATACACTTACTGTCCTTCAGTAGTATGGATACATCTTGTCCATGCCCAGGTAAAGCCTCTTAAGAGTATGCAGGACTTTTATTTCCTCTCTGGACAATTATACTGAATATTTTTACTATATTTTTTGTAATATACTTATCACTAAAGACCAAATAAACATAAATTTCCAAATCCCATAAAATTGTTGAGTATGAAAATCACAGAAGTAACTTTCATCTTTTTAACTTCTTGAATTACCAGGGAGTGGCAGAGAGAGGGGGGAATCAATGGAAGAATCCAAATGCTATGGGCTGAAAGCTTTGCATTACTTTGAAAATGATTTGCCCTGTGGGAATGCCTTGTTGCATATGTTTTCATTTTGAAGCATTCACTACTTATTACTTTTTTACAAGTTACATTCTACTCAGATAGCAGTAATTTTCAGTTGTGACTAATAAGTAAAAAAACTCAAAAAGAATCACAGAATCATAGAATTGTAGGGGTTGGAAGGGACCTCGAGAGATCATCGGGTCCAACCCCCCTGCCAAAGCAGGCTCCCTAGGACATATCACTGAGATAGGCGTCCAGGCGGGGCTTGAATATTTCCAGTGAAGGAGACTCCACCACCTCCCTGGGCAGCCTATTCCAGTGCTCTGTCACCCTCACTGTGTAGAAGTTTTTCCGCATGTTGGTGCGGAACTTCCTGTGTTCCAGCTTGCAGCCATTGCCCCTTGTCCTAT
>KL267686.1:0-25904 GCA_000699545.1 Podiceps cristatus | reverse complement strand
TTCTCCAGGCCCTTAATCATCTTCGTAACCCTTCTTTGGACTCTTTCCAGGAGGTCCCTGTCCTTTTTATACCAAGAAGCCCAGAACTGGACACAATACTCCAGGTGGGGCCTGACCAGGGCAGAGTAGAGGGGGAGGATCACCTCCTTTGACCTCCTTTGATACTGTGCAATTTTGTAAGGAGCCACTGCCTGTTTTTTTAATTGTTTTACCATCTGCAGCACTGTCATGGAAAGACAGGGCTGCCAGCCCTTCCCAAATCAATGATCCTGGAATCTCTGGAGGAATTTGTGAATTTGAGGGTAAAACTTCTGTCTGTTAGAGAGGAAAAGATCTATTCTCTAAACAGTTGAATAGGTTCCCCTCAATGCATTGATTAACACTAAATCTTTTTAGATCTATTTCAGCTTCACTGTTCCCCTGGCCCAGATATATATAGTTCAAACAGAATTGGATTGAGAACTTCACTATGAATAATATTCTAATCATACAGAAAAGTGACTATTGTATAGGTAATATTTTAACCAAACTAGAAGAGTTCTAACTGCGCAGTAACTCCTGTTCTGTGCTGCAGTGTTAACACTGGGGATGATACTAAGTCTTCATATGCAACTGGAGGGAAAAAAAATACTGAATTCTAGGCAAAATTTTACTATCTAGTCTGACCACTGCCACCACATACATTTGAACAAAATGAAAAGCAAAAATACAAACTGAGTAGTTTCAAGACAGTTTTAAAACTGCTTAATATTTTTCTCTCTTGCAACTATAAAATTAAGTTCTTAACTCCAGTGGCTTTGTCAGTTGCCCAATTATGATTGGCATTTTTTGAGGCAAGAGAAACAGTTCATGTACAGCAACATAAAAAAAATAAAACAAAGGAAATACTACTAAGTAGTTCTCCGATAAACTCTTATGCCATGCTACCCTTTTATTTTGGTCACCTACAGCCATTTCAGAACTCTGTGAAGCACTTCTATTTCTAAAAAACCTGTTTTTTTCCACAGGTTGAGGATGGAAATCTGGAATGTGTTATAAGAGAAGGGAGGCTTGGGCTGACTATGTATTATCCAATATAGATAGAAAGGTTATCACATCAAAACTTCAAAGAAACAAGAAAATATTTTACAAAGTCTAGGGCTTCTTTGTAGTTTGCTTCAAGATTGCTTCAGTTTATTTTTTTATTTTTTTATTTTTTTTTTTTTTCAAATTATGTTTACTACCTTTAATTTTTTCAACTGTGTTTTGAAGACTGATGATTTTAATATGGGTTGTTTGGATAGCTTGAGAATCCTCTGATGAAAATGAGATATAACCTCACTGAATTATATTTTCTAACATAAAATCAATCTGATTTTTTTTTTGTTTTGTTTTGTTTTTGTTTGTTTGTTTTGAGCGCAAAATGCAGTGAGCAATGGTTTCTTTTCCTTTTGCTTGCTGCTATTCCAGGGACTTTAAGTGTATTATCTGTAGTATACTGGCCGTTTTGTTCAGAAATATGAGGCACTATAGGTGACTTGCATTCATCTCTGAATGCTTTCTGTCTTTCAGTTTTTTCTGTGGTTAAAACTTACAAAAGTAGAGAATAGGAAAGAGATTATTCCAAATTCCGCTATGGATTTCTAGAAGAAGCCAAATATCGCACCTCTCCTGGAGGCTATCAGGAGGGCAATGCAGTAAGGAGATCAAGGCTGGTGTAAGCCATCACAGGACTTTGACTAGATTTCTGTTTATGTGTTTTAACATAGATTAGGATGGTTACTGGTACTGTACAGGTTGATTTGTTGTGCAGAGAATATCAGAGAATATTCAAGCACTGCTGGATTAGAAAAGTTGAGGTGAAAAAATTAATGTGGTGTTAAACGGAAATAGGAATTGACATGTATATACACATTGAATTTTAACACTTCCTGGCACTCAATAAATGCTACCTGAGCATCTGGTAGATTTTTTAAGGTACTGTATTAAAAATATGATGGCTATAATCTAGAATAATATTCCAAATGTAGGTAGGAAATGAATTTTGTATTTTGATATACATATATATATGAAATGTTCCTCATAACATTAATATTTATATAGGTCTCAGTTCTACAAAGCATAAAGTGTAGGTCTATCTTTATTGATAAAATATGTATATATATGAAAATGTTGATCATTCTTCAGTCCTAACTTTAATCCTATGATTCAGTTCTGAGTCAGTTCACCCGATGGTACAGAGTGGCTTGGAAATAAAGACAATTAGCAGGTATACTTTGTTGTTGTAATTTTTTAAATAACATTGAGAACAAAATAAATCAGAAAAATTAAATGGGCCAGTTCCAAAATGGGAATAACTTTTAATAGTGCCGTAAAATAGGTAAATTCAATCAAAGATATTTTGGTTTTGTATACTAGAATAATGTACTTATAACACAGAAAACTGAAGTATAAGCAGTTGGTGACTAGGATGATTTTAAATTATATTTTCTTTGGGGGAAACATCTTATATCAGTAAACTCAGAGAACTTGCACACAACACTTCTAAGACAATAGGATGAAGGAGTGCATGGCACAATATTATTTTACACCAAGGAGGTACTAATTCTTTTGGGATTTCAATAAGACAGGTGCAGGCACTCAAGGCTAGTTTGGTTTACTGTATAAAAGATGAACATTGTAACGGTCTTACAGTGATAGCAATCTTCAATCCCTTCTGATGCTGGGAACCTCAGCTGTTGCACCATAGGACAATCCTCTCTTCATTCATCTCAGTAAACTGTGCAGCTCCTCCGTGGTGAGGTTCAGTGGCCTCACTGTTCTTGACAACTTTGTAGCATCCTTCCAAGTGAACAAAACTATCGATCTTTTTTACCTGTACAGTACTGAAATTTCTCAATGGTACGCCAGGGTTTGTTAAGTGTTACAGTCTTACACATCTTCACAGGAATGAGCTCTTACAAGCAGTGCATACAGGTGGTGCTGTTAAAGGCAGCACATACTAATATATGTCCTCAGATTATTTATCAGTCACTCATGCTAACATACAAGTGTCTGCAACAAAAACCTATGGTTAAACTCTGACTAGATTATGCCTGAAATCACTCTCTCCTTGCTACAAGGACTTCTGCAGTGGCCTACTACATTCTACCCCATGATTTCAAGCAGATTACTATGCAGGTTATATGCAGGCCTGTTGATGTTTCATATTAGTGTCTAAT
Source organism: Podiceps cristatus (assembly GCA_000699545.1). NCBI lineage: Eukaryota > Metazoa > Chordata > Aves > Podicipediformes > Podicipedidae > Podiceps > Podiceps cristatus. Next base: position 22,704 of record KL267686.1, on the reverse strand, counting down.
AAATAATACTGTAATAAGCAAAGCTATGGTAACCATACTGAGTGACATTATTTCCAATAGTAAAATCTCAATAAGGTGTTCTGAATTCACCGTTACACTCTGCCCCTTATCCTCACATGAGCTTTCACATGTATGTCAATTTGACAGTGAGCAACCTGCTGTGCTATGTGCAACAGTAATTTTGGATATTCTCACCTTAGTATCCTCTTCACTCCTCTTTTTTACAAGAGGTCACACATGTACTCATGAGGGCTATGAGTGGGGAATGGGCATCACAAGAAATGGACACATTAACTTGGTTATCAATCCAACACAAGGGTGCGACACAAGAAACTTGATACAGAGTCCATATGTCCAGCACTTGGCCTTAATTGATAGAAAGTGATGTTATTTCTTTTTACCCTGGGCAGACATCTCACCTCATCCCTTGCTACTTATTCAGGCACTGAGCTTGGAGGCCCCACCAGATGCCCCAGTTACCAGGGTACAGGTAGTACCCACTTTATATCTGTAAAACAGAGCTACCAATGTAGTGGAATAACTTACAAGCTGAAGAAATATTACAATCTTCTAGCTGCATGGAGCCAGTCCCACAGCGGGAGAGTTACATTCTCCCGTATTCCTTCGAACTATTTTATGATCAAAGTGGTTTTCAAAAATGCAGAGTAACTTATGAGGGTGTAGATGTATAGTATCCCTGCCTATACCCCAGCCTATACCCCAGACAGCCTTTGCTGCAGACATTCCCATGTTTTTTGTCAATATATATAACCCAAATTTTGGAGCTTTGTCTGTGTATAATCAGACAGAGAAACCATATGCTGCAGGGCACTCTAAGGTTCTTTTTGACTTATTAATCAAAGGTCGGAGAAAGGGGAATTTTCTGTTCCCATTCTCAGACCCTTCAGTTCTTTCTTCATTAGAAGAGGTCCAAATATCTCCAGCTGTACTGGGCATACACGGCGAGGTTTTGGTAGCAGGAGGGCTGCCGTGGTGACCTCTGTGAGAAGAGACCAGAGTCTACCCCCATGTTGGACACAGCCAGCTCCAGCTGACTCCAAACTGAACCCACCACTGACCAGAGCTGAGCCCATCAGTGATGCTGGTGGTGTCTCTGTGATAACGTATTTAAGAAGGGGTAAAGAACGCTGTGCAGAAGTTGTGAGAGAGAGAGGTGAGAAAAATGTGAAAGAAATAACCCTGCAGACACCAAGGTCAGTGAAGAAGGAGGGAGAGGAGATGCTTCAGGCACCAGGGCAGAGATTCCCCTGCAGCCTGTGGAGAAGACCACGGTGAAGCAGGTTGTCTCCTTGTAGCCTATGGAAAGCACATAAGCACACTGTAGCCCATGGAAGACACCACACCAGAGCCCCTGAAGGAAGCTGCAGCCCATGATAAACCCACACTGGAGCTGTCTTATGGCAGGAACTGCAGAAGGACTGTAGCCTGTGGAGAGGACTCATGCTGGAGCAGTCTGTGAAGGAACCAGAGCAAGGGAAAAATGTAAAGAGGAAGGAATGGCAGAGACAAACTGTTACAAACTGACCACAACCTCCCATTCTCCAGCCACCCTGTGCTGCTTGGGGTGGAAGGAGGTAGAAGACTTGGGCATGAAGAAGTGAAGCTGAGTCTGGAAAGAGGGGTGGAGTGTGGGAAAGGTAGTGTTTTGTTTTGTTTTGTTTTTGTCTTTCTCACCATCCTACTCTGTTTTTAATTGGCAATAAATTGATTTTCCCCAAGTCAAGTCTGTTTTGCCTGTGATGCTAACTGGTAAGTGATCTCCCTGTCTTTATCTTGATGTATGAGCTTTTCTATCTTATTTTCTCCCTCTGTTGTGTTGAGGAGAAGAAGGAAAGAGCAGCTTTGTTTGTGTCTGGCAGCCAGCCAAGGCCAACTCACACCATCCCAATAACTGTCAAGGAGTACAGTCTCCCAAACGCAGGGTTGTAGGACTCCTGGGCAGCACCTCTACCCTCTGCCTGCCATGCAGTTTGGACTTGTCCCTCCATCTTTATGTACTTTTACATTTGCTGTTCATATCTATTCTTTTGGTCTCTCTCTAGTGTCCAACAGCCTCTGGATGCAGTTAACAACAACCATGCACTTTTCAAATCCTACTGCATTCTACTCCTACCTATCACTTGCTTCTATGTGTCGATGTGGGTCAAACACGATGGTAATTTCTTCTCTTGTTCCCAACTCACTGGTGAGGTCACCTGGGCTAATCTCTGTGCTATTGACCCCAGACCTGTGTGTGAGGGAAGCTAGACACCTTTTCCAGCTTTTATCCACTATCCATCTTCCAGAAGGGCAGTTCTTACCGAGATGCTTTCAACTATGCCAAATGTTTCTTGAATTTTTTAATGAGTTTTAGAATGCTTAGGAAATTTTGGCAGCCTAGAAGAGGCATAATTTTGTGTCAAAACTGAGAATGGGTGTGACACGTCACGTAATCCTCACCTAAGTTTTAGGCAAAATAAGAATGAGCAGAGAAGTGATTTAGAAGGTAACAAATAGGAATTTGAAGATGCTGCATAACAAGCTTGCAAGCAATTGTTCTAATTGATTGATTAGTTAAAAGGTATGATTATACAAAGACTTTACATAATTGTAACCGGTTTTGAGGGGTTCTTGGCACATAGCATAAAAATAATATCCAGTGAAGTTAAAGTGCAGGTAGGGCATAATAAATCCATCTGATGGATCTGAGAGAGGTCATTTTCAGTTAGAAGTCACCAGTGAAAGGGGAAAGGAAGGTTTCCACGAAGTTTGGGAGGTGTTCATCAGTCCCTCAGTGCTCTCAGATTTCCATCTGTGATATGGAGATAAGTGGAAAATCACTGATGGAAAAAATTATAGATAGCAAAAAGATTGCTGCAGGACAAAATACAGATTAAGAAAGATTTCATAGACTGGTTTTATTTAGGCTACAAAATAGAGATTATCCTAGATTTAATCTGGGCAAACCAAATATTTTTGGTATGATGGCTAAACTGAAGAATAATTTCTGTAGGCCAAAGTAAGGGTGGAGTCACCCTCACTGGAGGTGTTTAAGGAAGGTGTGGATGAGGCATTGTGGGACATGGTTAATGGGCATGGTGGTGTTGGTTGGTGGTTGGACTTGATGATCTTAGAGGTCCTTGCCAACCTTAGTGATTCTGTGATTCTGTGATTTGCGTTTGGGTTAATACACTTGTTGTGAGAGACTATTACTTTTTAATCTTGCAAATTTTGAATTTCTCTTTGAGAAAAATATTTATTTCAAGTGTTGTCCTAGTAATCTGAAAAAATGAGAAAAAACAAGAATCGCTAATTATTGATGGAACCATTCATGGTTAAACTATGTTAAGAAAGAGTTTTTTCTACTTTTTTTTTTTTTTTTTTTTTTAACAAAATCATATTTGGTATGAAAATTAAATGCCCTCTCTAAATTTCAGGCTAGCTGTATTAAATAAAATCTACTGTGTATAAATTGTGTTTTTAAGTAATTGTAAAATCAGGTAACTACTTATACATGACCTATAGTGGAATATCTTACATTTTTTAAAAAATTTCTCAGATTCTCTGGACATACTTCAATGTCTGTGAGGCTTGTACTAGCCTTTTGCTTTTTCTAAAAGTATTAAAATCTTTATGAAAGTTAGGAAAGTAGCTCTGCTATCAGAAAAGATAAAGCTAAATGATCGTAGTATTTTATTTAAATAAGATAGATGGGGTAAATTTAAACAAACAAACCAAACTTGCAATGTTCTGCAGAAACAAAAACTAATACATTTTAAGCAGTACCACTTTCCTGTGAATCAAAAGATTCTGGTCCTTGAATAAAGAGGAATAAAAATTTAGTGTCTAAAACCTAGTATTTCACAATGCAAGAGTGCTGTGTGTCCTCTTTCAAATATTGAAACTGCTCACTTACTGTACACGTAAAGCTCTATGCACGTAAATGAAGGGCAGTCAATATTTGGTCCTATACAATATAACTGAATGAGAAAAAGAGCAAAAGAAGGAAATAAAAGGGGAAGTAGTGTGAAGACAGTGAAAAGAGGATTTGTTGCCCCAGATAATAAATTCCATTATATTGAATTTTACTTAAGATTTTAAGTATAATATCATGGATATTGAGGTGGAATGGAAAGGGACATCAAGAATTAAAACCAAAGAGTTTACTTTATCATGAACCTTTTCTTTCTTTTAGCACAAATATATTCTGAAGTGTGCTGTGCTCTCCTAATTAGCTGAGGTTTCTATCATTTTTAAATTTAGGCTGTGAGGTTAATCTTATGAAAATTATCATATATGATTGAACTCTTTAATGATTTAATTGTAATAAAAGGACACTATAGATTAAGGTGTATAGGACATCGGAAAGTGCGTTCCTCAAATTTCCAGTTGAGTGTTATTGTCCTCCTTTTTTAGATGCCTTCAAACTATTCATACAATGCTCCTTTACCATCACACTTGAGAATGATTTGCATAACTGTATGGAAGCTTTGTAATAGGTCATAAATCTCAAAACAGGTGGATTTCCAAAATACATTAAAAATGAGGAACTATCACAGATCTAATGCCTCAGTTTTCCTGGTTCTGCTGTTTAGTAATGATTCCAGATAGAAAGTCTGTACTTTACAGCAAAGATTTTCTATTAAAAAATGTGATAATTAATTTGATTATACTGTTTTTGCTGAAGTTGAATGAAGTCCATAGTCCAGGAAAAACCCACTGAAATAATTTAAACTTTTCAGTTAATAAGGAATTATTTTGTGTAAACAAGTATGTATTGAGATTAAAAAATGGACGTTGGTATGAATAAAGAAATATTCCATTTACTAAATCATAAACTGGATTACATACTTATGAAAGGTATTAGGAAGGTATAAGTGCATTCCTGGTTAAATCAGTGAAAATAACTGAAATAACACTTGGTAACCATACAACAAGGAGGTGCAAAATTCAAGCTATCCTTGATAATATTAAATCTAACAAATGAGATTAGTAGAATTCGGTAGAGAAATCAGCAGTATTCCTTAAGTAGTTCTGTTTAATTTTTTGTCTTGGCTGTTTCCTGTATAACAATTTTATTATGTAGTACTTTTCTAATATAGTGACTCATGTGTAATAAAACAACTAACTTGCATAGTTACAGAGTTATGCAAAGGAAGACATTTTTAATACATTCTATAAACAAACACACCCTGTGAAAGTGACAGGTCTCTCATTGGCTTATGGACGATTGGTCTGCTGATTTGAATCATTCTATGCCAGTGATCATGGGAGGAGAAGTTACACAAAGCCAGATATCAGAAAGAATTATTTTGATTTAAATTCCCAGAATGTCCAGAGTATAGCTGAGAAAGCTTTCTTGAAATGAAGCTGTGAAATGAGTCTCTCTCTTGCAAGTATTAGACTTCCAATAACATGCAGGATTTTTTACAAGCAGAACAGACTGGAAGTATGGAAGTACTAAAATTTTTATGCTTGGGCTTTTATTATTACTGTAGCATTATGAAGATGGTTAACACAACAAGAGTAAGACTATAAGTTTTGCTCTTTTGCCTATTTTCATGAGGGATCCAGAGAAAGATTCAACAGATCCTTCTTCCAGCCTTTTTTTTTTTTTTTTTTTTTTTTCCACTAATGATGTTGATAAAAACTACTGAGACTCAATTACTTTTGTTAAACTTATTTTATTTCTTTATGTAATTGCCAAGATTAAGATCTCTAAAGAATAGGAGTGAATGTTCTTGGCCTACATGGTCATTTTTACTACTTAAGTTTTTGAGAAACATTTCCAAAGAAAAACTACTCTAATTCTTTCTGTGCAAGGGCATTAAGGTTTACAATAACCTGCTCTCTGAGCGCTCTAGACAGTTCATTGTGTCACCACCCAATCAGTGCCTGTTCCTTTCATGTATGCATCTATATGTACTTACAACTGCAGTTTCCTACTACAGAATTACAAAATATTCTAGTTTACAGATAATGGTCTCCCTTGGTTACCTGGTAAAAAGAAAGAAACAAGTTCATTTAAAAATCAATTCTGTTACAATGTTGCACAAAAACATCCAATTTTTGTGTTCTGAATTATCCCCTTGAGAAAGATATCCGCTGACTACAGAAAAAGCTTATTGAAATTAATCTCCATAAAATAATGTTAATTTTAATACTCAGATTCTTCTGAAGGTGATGGAGTTCTTGAGAACATATGTATTCGTATATTTTTACACTACATTTGTCTTTTTATATACCTATAAATCATTGATTCACCAGCACCTATGAGGGCAAACTTACGTTGAACGAAATGTCAGTGGGTGACAACACAAGTTTTACTGATGCCATGCTCTAATTGAGCAGTACTGTATATTGCTGAAATTCCAAAAGCCTTTGTAGTGGGTACTTTATCATTGTGACACTTTTTTCTTCCAACACATGGGGAGCAGTAGTGGCATGTCTGAACATAATTTTCACTGTAATCCACTAAACTGCTCATCACTAAAAGCTGACCCAAACATTTAATAACCAATAAGAATCAATGAACCAGGTCAATCATATATTTCCTACCTTGCTCGTTGGGATAGGTATTTCAACAGTTGCAAAGTTCACATGAAACCTTTGCTTTTTTGTTCTTATAGATATAATTTATCAGATTGATGCTTCTGTTTGTTTAGTGATAGATAGAAGCCCTCGCTCTTTCCAAAACTGCTGAGTATATTTGGCTATACAGTTCTTATATGCATCTTCCCAGATCAGTGCATCTTCAGTGAAGACTTAGTGTCATCTGTCCCATCCAAACAGCAAAATTTTCCTAATGAAAGTACTTAGATGAAACTTTTCCAAAAAGAAAGCTACGTGTATATCTACACATGTACATATGTCTATGTAGAGATACATATTCTACTCAAAAAAAGCATGTGCTGGAACTCTTAAAATACCTTACTTGGAAATAGCATGATTCTGAAATTATCTTCTGGTTGAAATGAAAAGATATGCAAAGGAAATAAATTAATAAATATTTAATCTAAGAATGCCTGTGTAATTGCAAGGATCACAGCCACAGGCCAGATAAACTGGGGGAAAAAACCAAACCAAAACCAAACACTAAGCGAGGAAAGCTCAGCCTGGCTGTAAATGTTTGATATTGCCTAGTTACCATAGTCTTATTTAAAATAAAAGGAGACCAATTTAGTTAACTATATTGGCATGGTATATAGAAAATTTCTCTGAAATCTAGCTGTAGCAATTGGAAAAATAGAGCTATTATAATAATGTGAAAATAATCTGTCAGTTAAATTGAACTTCAGCATGTGCAATGTATACATCACATAATCATTGTGTACATAAACTTGCAAATGAACAAGTGCAAGCAAAGCAGTTGAAACCCCAATAAAAAGCACTCATAAAAAGACTAGCGATTAAAAACCCTATCTGCACCTTAGAACTTGAATAGTTAATCATTACTCAGTTCCACTATGCCTGCCATCGGTGTATTGTGCACCTAGAATTAAATTACTTATAAATTACCCTGGAAATCATTTAATAAAGTTTTAAAATCAATTAAGCTTTAAAAGTTCTGTTAAATTGTGTTTTCACACAATAATTGTAGGCTATAAAATATTCCCTTGGGACTATAACTAAAAAAATAGTTCCAATCTTTTCCCACCTCTCTTAACCCAGAAGTGTCCTACTGTTAATTCTCCTGCATACTTTGAAGACTAGATATACATTAGCAAGCAGTATGATGCAATACTAGTGGAATGGTAGAACGAAACAGTTGGAAGACTCAGCATACAATATATCTGGTATGAAAAGTTTATACTATCTATAGTATCATCCCATGGACTAAATAAACATTACCAAGTGGATTATGGGTGCTTCTGAAGCACATCTTCTGGTTTAGTTCCAGAAACCAAATTGGGCTAAAAATGCCTTATTTTTGTAATATGAAACTGCTCTGCAATGAGAACCAAAGCAGGGAAATATCACAAGACTTCCTACAAGGAGATGATGAAAGTGCACCTCAAGAGTCAATGAAATGTGTAATTCTCTTTTAGCCTCAGGTGAGAAGAGCAGTCTTTGGTGCATGAACTGCAGAATGGTTAGGCTCTTGACTGACATCCAAACTATCACCTTGACAGTTTGTCACTGTGATCGCTCTAAGACTGCTTTGCAGACATAAAATTACACTGTCGTAAACCTTCTTGGATTACTACTTGACCAGATTTATGTTTTTACAACATAATCTGTGAAAGCACCAAAGAAAACATGGCATTTGTAGGGAATCATTTTAACAGCTCATTTCAAATAGGGAACTATTGTTTGTGCAACATCTTCTATGAAACTACTTTCGGACCCACCCAATTTTTTTTGCGCAGAGGAAATACTTTAGGCCTATGTAGTAGAAAGTTTCCACATTTTACATAATGAAGAATTAAAAATGGCATTAACAGATTAGTGGGTTGTCAAGGTCTGTTTGGATTTCTCAAATTTATGGGACAATGTGGTCTGTAATTTAAACTTTATTTCATGAGCTCATTGAGAATTATAATATACAAACATGACAAACATCAATTGCCTTTTGCCCAGACTATTCTATCATGGTAATTCACTTATTCACCATTCAAGTCATAAGATTTTGTAACTTATAACCTATAACTCTTAATATCATGCACCTATGAGCAAATGAAAAGAACTGGTTACCTAGCCAATGGTGAGAGCACTCATCTTTCCTCCTCCATCACAGTGTGGGCATCTCCTACATTAGGAAACATGAAAACCTCAGCAGTCCAACTGCTATTGGATCCATTTCAAAAGCTTGCTTGGAGGTTTGTTCAATACTATTTCCATAAATTAGTGGATTTTGAGGAAACAGCTGGACAAAAGATAATGGCTTCTGGAGACAGCAATTTGCAGGTGATCATGGCTACAGAATGGCCCTTCAGCTCTTCTGGCCACCTATCCTGCCTACAGTGCTCTCACTTTGACCTAATGGTGCTGCTCCCAGCATACGTCATGCCTTAGTATGAGCTGGATTAGCCAAAATCTAAGCAGAAGTTGAATGAACACTCACATGGGTGAAATAAAATCCTTGAAGAAATACTTTAAAAGATGTAAAACTATTCTTTTAACCTTTTAACTATGCATGAAATGGTTCAAGGTGAAAAGAATATAGCAAGCAGCCCAGATATCAGTTCTCCTTACACATCAGTAAGATATAAATTTCCTTTTGCATTAGTCTAGTAGCGATTGAGAAGACTAAGTATTTTTATGTCCATTGTTCTACTAATTGTCTGTCCCTTTTGTAGCTGTATTGCACTTATGGCACCTCTATTAGAAATCAAAGATGCCAGGGAACAACTAGGATACTGCTTAGCTGCATAATATAGCAGTCAGACAGCTATGATCTGAAAAACTAGCCTGGCATAAACCAGATAGGTTCTTTAAAATAAACCTTTCTATCCTTTCACAATTTCAGTAACTGTGTCAGCCTTCAGGTACCCTGATAGCAGAAGAAGCTACATTAGCTGGAGACAATCTAAAGAAGAGCAACGTAAAAAGATTATTAGAAGAAAAAGTTGGTTTATGAAAAAAGATTTAAATTTTTGTATACAATTCCTTTGCTTGATTTTTTTCTTTCATCTAGATGGTTTCATTAATCTAATTTATAATGTGTCATCTCAAACAGCAGTATCAGCACAACTGACAGGATAGTCAGTTGATGTGGGAGGGGAGGGGCAAGGAGATAGGAAACAAAGCCGCTGGAAACCTCTTAAACTAGCTTTGCAATATAGAATTGTACTCATTGCATAAATCAATCCAGCCGAGCAAAATTAAACTGAAGACTTATCTCATGAATGAATTGAATGAATTCCTGACAGCAAAATGTACTTTAGGTTATGCTGATCCAACAAAACAGTTGTGATGGTCCCAGTTAAGTGATTCTAAAAGATAAGCTTACTGAGACCACTTACCTACAAATGAGTGGAACATAGTTGGATTCTGGTATAAGGAACTGGTGTTGCAGTAGGAAAGAAGATGTAGTTGAAGCCCTAGAGACAATGCTGTAGCTCGAGAAGACATAACTGAATGCATGGAGGTGGAAGGAAATCATGGTGTGGGACCTGGGTGTTGAGCCTCAGTTTAGACAATGAAAGTACGCTGCGAGAAGGTAAGGAAGCTGTGGAGGAGTTTCAGTGGAGACCACCATTTTCAGTAAGGTTGTGGCTTAGTTAAGGTTGATGTTGTAGTAGGTAGGAAAACGACAGAGGTTGTAAGGTAAGAGAGCCATCAACGTGCTGATGTGCACATCAATATAGGTGAAGGAGATACTTCTGCCTCTACTATTGCTAGTGTTCTCAATGCTACTTAAATGAATTCAACTGGGAGTCATGTGATCTTCCCAGGGAATAAGTCTGAATTAAGAAGGATAAAATTTCTCTCACCGCATGTCCTTTCTTTACAACAGGCACTCTTAGAATTTTTAATAACTTTCTAGATAATGTTATATTTTATGAAAATCTTAAAAACTTTTATAATTTAGAATCTGAACCTGTATTTAATATGCATAATTCAATTTTGTTATGAATTAAGGCTGTTCTTTGCTTCCATTTTAGGATTTCTGCCTTAATTTTCTTCTTCTCTTTCTGCAACACATATCTGGATTATAGCAGTGCAAATGAAACTTCCAAAATCAAGTTATATTTTTGCCTATTCTGAGGCCTGTTTTCACAAGGCTATTAGGAATGTTGTGCTCATGGGAAAATACACTTCTATTATTGTGCAACTGACCCCTTTAAAAATTCATAGATTATTCTACAATTTTTTACATATGCAGTACAAGTTAGAGATCATACTACTTCAGACAGAAAAAAAATAAGTTGATGGTAGATTTTTTTTTGTCTCTCAGTTCCCGAGGGGCTTTTTAAAATGTATCTGCCATATCTTAAAGGATTTTGCTTTACGAAATTAGAGCAGCCCTGCATTTAATTTTAAATACCATTGTTTCAAAGAAGTCCCAAGAAAGGTAGGGCTGCAAAGAATGAATAGAGAAAAATCTTCTTTTTCTTTTTCTTAGAACAATATTATGTTTGCAATAAAATAAGAAAAGCTGAAAAGAAATGCAAACCAAATGAAATCCATTTTTATACTATGCCCCTGGGCTGCCACTGTCTCTCAAATTACAGAGGACCAGTCCAACAGAAAATCAAGGTTACTGAACTAGAATATGTAATCTGTCAAACATCTTTATTTGAATTTGTGAATGAGAAGTTTATTATAAGGGAAGAAAATTTAAAATTGTATTGCTTAAAATTACTTTGATACTTGTAGAAGAATATAAAAGTATAAATATGGTGAATAGTATCAGAGTCTTTTGTTTTCCCTCTCATTTGCTGTACAACATGAGATCATTGACTCTCCTTGCACAGTGGAAGCTCAGGAGAGGATAAAGAATGAAAAATTTAATACTGAAAAATGTAGTGTTTCACACGATCACATGAAAAAGTGATATATTAAAAAATCAAAACTTTTGGGGGCAGATGTGAGGAATGGTGTTTATTTTGTTATTGTTAGGGATCTTTTCTGCAAAAACAATACCATTGGTGCAGGAGAAAGACCTAAGAATAATAACTCACTGAAAAACTCCACTTGAGTTGGTAAAGAGATTTGTTATAGACAGAAGTATTCTAATTAGAGGAGGATTTTTACCGGATTTCTCACATCTTATGTAAGATTTTATAACGTGCTAGGTGTTTATTTCTCACATCCTATGTAACTAAGTCCTTTATGTAAAGATTAAAATAAAGAATTGGTTAAAGTCATAGGTTAAATGTAATTAAAGGATATAATTTTGAAATCATTGTTTTAAAATTGTAGGTTGGTGAGGTTTGCTCATTTCTGTAGAGGGCTGTAATTATTTGGTTTTGCTCAGGTTTTTCCAGAATTGAACGAAGTGGGGAAGGGTCACTTTTGTCCGGTGACATCAATCATCATGGTTACCAGAGAGCTTTTTCTGTAGGCTAATTTCTTCAAACTGCAAAACAGCATTTATTTTATTTTTTTTCACTTTTCATACATATCTTTTTAAACTTACACTCTCCTTTAGCCTTAGCTGTGCATCCAGACCTTGTCATTTCAAGTCAGACAGAGTTATCCTCTATTCTACCTGATGTAACAGAACTAAGAACATCAAAAAGTGCTCTAATGCCAGAACATGCTCAGTAGAAACTAAGTCTTAGGTGAATTTACCTGCTAAATTCTCATAGGTTTCTACAAGGCATATACAAATGGGGCCCTTCAAAGACTTCTGTCTTAGTGACATGTCTCCAGTCATTAGAAAATGTATAGGTCATAACCCTGCCAGCAAGGGTGGGTGTTTTGACATGTTTCAGATTCTTATCCTAAACTGTGGGGCTGCGACAGACTCTTATTATAATTATCCTAACATTCACTTTTAATGGGAAATTGAAAAAAGTTTTCATTAATTTATTTTCAGAAGTGGTTGGACTAGTTCTGCTGAAACATTCAGCAAAATCATTCTGAACATTCAAGCATCTTTCTGAGAAAGCCTTGTAGAAACTGTGAGGTAGCTGAACTGTTGCCACCTAGCTCTGCTTCTGATGTCATATTAAAAGTTATTTCATATATTTACATGAATAAAAACATTAATCTCCCAGGGATGCCACCAATATAAAAAAGTGACAGTGCTAAAGGACTGGCAGAATTAGGAATTGTATGTACAGCACTGTGATTTCTCCCTAACAGGGTCCAATGGTCTTGAAGACTGACCTTACAAAAAAAAATCCTTAAAAAATCAGCTTTCTGAAAAACTATTCTGTTTTACATTACCATTCCACATAGTTTCCTAGGTGAAAACCCACTTACTTTTTCAAGGAAAATTTGTGCTAATGACTGTTCTAAACCAGTCCCAGTGCATTTACAGAGTTGGAACAAAAAGTTAGAAAGCTATCTTCTAACCCCAGTGTAGTACATGACTTCAGGAACGAGAATCTGCCAGATAGGCACTTAAAAAATTACTGTTCCAGAAAGCCACTTCTACCTCATTCGTGTTACAAGCTTCTATTATTTGAACTAGGCAATAAGCCAACTTTCATGGTAGCATGAGATGAATAAAACAGCACATTGTCATTATATCAATTAAGGGTATGTGATACCGTACTTGTGAGAGCAAAATGTGCGGAGCCATTGGGTTCTAGCAGAAATCATGCCCCTCAGAGCAGTTGGTCCTTATGAATATGAATGATGTTTGTTAGAGAAAAGGAACCTGCATATGACTCCAGTTAAGGCTGGATGTTTTCATCAACTATGGTTGAGTGAGAAGGAAAATCAGCAGACCTAGAGGATGCAGTGTGTCACCTGTTACAAATCCCTCATCCTCAGAATCTTTTCTTACTTGTGTATGCAAAGCTGCTACATTTGCTTCTTTACTATTATTTTTAATTATTCAGGGCCTAAACTTTCTTAAAACCAACTTTCTTAGGATCAGCTTCTAGATCATGACACCTGTAAAAAAATCTTCCCACTGTGGAAACTCAGTTGTACATTTGCAAAGAACAGCTAGGCTTAGTTAATGATTTTAACAGAAGAACAAAAAACTTATTGGAATCAACATATTATGCAAGTGCTTATCTTCACAGATCGTACATTGACCTTTTATCTCCCTCTTCCTTCCTATTTTCTCCTATCTATACCTCCCTGATATTGTGATTTATAATAAGGGAAATATTTTGTACACAGTGTTTATATAGTGCCATTTATAAGTCCTAAATTCATAATATGAATTTTTGACCACATTTCAATCTAATAATAGTTATTAATGTTCAGTGAACACTTTAAGATATCAATGCTCCACAGTTCAAAAACCAAACCAAACCATACTAAAACCTATGCAAGATTCTGCTCATCTCTCACTGTTACCTTGTGTATTGTGACACCTGAAAACTTGACTACAGCTGGAGAAGAGCCCCTTAGCTTTTTGATATTTTCAGGATGAGCCCTGGCTTGTGCCGTCAGACACAATTTCTTCTCAGAAACATTTTGTATCTTGTTAGGAAAGAGTCTGCAGTTCCTGAGTCCACTAAGCATTTCTAGGAGTTGTTATATCTCACATTGCTGTATTTGGGTTTGCAATCTCCAAGCATAATGAAGACTGTAAATTTTCACCCTGCTTCATACTCTACCTGAAATTTCTGTCAGACTTAATCACAAAATAAGGTACAGTTTTATTCAATTTGACTTCAGGATTCTAACTACAAGACAGACAGAAATGTTTACAAATGAAATGAGTGTAGTGCTGCAGTCTGACTCCATGCTTAACAACTGGAATTTTATTTACTTGTTAGCCTCTGTTATGAATGAGTCCCCAGTCTAGCCATTAGAGTCATGGGTTCAGAGTTCATAACAATATATTCTCTTATATACTCCAGTTACGATTCCACTCTTTCTATTTCTGTTATATACAAGTTTCAAGAACCAAGGCTTTTGCTTTTACAGCATGGCCCCCGAATTCTAAACATTTTTATATGGTTATACTACCTATATGAAGCTGTTAGCTTATCTGTTTTCTAAATTTGGGCTTTGAAAATACCCTTGATGACTTCACCTGGAGACAAGTTCCTTTATACTTGAAAATAATTACTTACTTCAGCTCCCATGTAACCAGTCAAGGCATCTGTGATCTGTGCAAATGCAGATAAGAGATTCTTGGGTCCTTAACATTTCTTATCACTCTGGTTTTAGTTAATTTATTTCACCCTTTTTGCTTCTGATCTGTGTTCAAGACTCAATTGAACTTATATTACTTATATTTACATCCCCACACGTTCATGACATTTGGTCAAGTATTAGCTTTCTATTAATAAAAGAAAGAAGACTCCTTACAACCAGATGAATGACTTAGTGTCTGAACACACTTTTGAGACCGAGATGTCTTTCCTGCCTTCAGGAACTTCCAGTTTTTGACTATCCATAGTCCATAGTTCTCCAACTGGATGACTGAATTAACACTTAGAAGTGTAAGTAGTGTGAATAATTTTTCAGGATGGATTCAATTTTTGTAGATTTATAATCAGTTTTTCCTGGCAAGAAAGGCTGAAATCAATCCTTTGTAACCTCTGAAGGCTTAGAACACAGGATTTCCTTTGGTTAAACTCCCAAATGCTCACTTACTTACCCAAACTATCTGAACTGTTCTAGTTCACTTCTAGCCTACAAATAAAGTTTGAAATGTCACAAAATCTCGGAGACTTCTGTTCCCAGGCTTCATAAAAATGGACATGAAAACAAACAATCAAAATGTTTTCTAAAACATCTCAGCTCTTGAAAAAGGGTTATTTCAAAAATAAGTGGTCAGCTAGGAGGAATGAGGTGAATCTTGCCCTTTCTTACCTTACTCACAAATCTCTACATAAAATTTCTTTGCCATGAATGCAGCCAAGGGTTAATTATTGTTAAAAGTGAGAAAAAAAGGACTAACATAGTTATTTATCATAATCATTAAGGGCAAATCCTCCAAAATCAAGAAGCTCTACCAGATTCCATTCCAGGAGAGGCTCTTTCAGAAAGAGGACAAAAACTTTTTGAGCCATTGACATTCCCTGTATGACTCTTCCCTCGAGTCTGTGCTTAGAGTTAAGGGCAAGGAGGGATAGACAGAAGAAAATCCTGGCTATGGCTTTTCACACAGAAAAAACAAAGTAATTATTTCAGAATTACTTTGTTATCACATATGTCTCAGTCAGAAATATCCTTTTCTTAACAACAGAATGGTCTGATGGAGGCTACACTGTGCTGCTTTCAAAAAGATCTAAATGATTTATCCATTTTTGATGGGAGGAAGGGACATAATGTTCTGTGTTCTGTCTTATGAATGTGGAACACAAACACCAAAGAAAACAAAAGATATTTACATTGAGCAGCTATAAACAAGGCAAGCTCTTTGGACAGGCACCTTCTCTGCCTCCAGTTGTATCCAGTAAGGACTTGTGACCATACACCTATTGTGAAGTAATGGGAGGGGAATTCAACCAGTTTTAGTTGCTCTGACTAGTGAATACCTGCTGCTTTTGAATTTGCTGGAAACTTGTACTGATTCAAGAGGTTAAGGGTTTAGTGTACCACTTTATCATACATTTTAATTTGCTATCCAAACAAAGAAATCATATCCTGATAGTTTTAAAGCTGCTGTGGCAGGCATGGCAGCTAGCATCCAGTATTCAAATCATCTATAAATTTTCTCTAAGCAAAGTTCATGCTCAGTCCCTTTATGTTTTCTGTCATGTTTTGTGTTGTTGCTTGACAGTGAAGTTCTGCCTCTAGCATGTCTGCTTACTAGTTTCTACTTCTAAAAAAAAAAAAAAAACCCACACCAAAAATACACCCTATAATAGAGGGGGGAGAGTTAAATCTGTTCAGTGTTTTAATTGCATTTTCACTGAACACAAAACTGAAGTTGGGGATCATTGGTAACAATCCCATCCACCCATCCATTATCTGACACAGTGCAGAGGAAGGACATCAGGGTGCATCTGGATGGGATCTGCTTCATATGCTGTGCCTCTTCTCTTTATTGCTGGTTGTTCAGGCATGAAGTAAAAACACTTCCAAGGAGCACATTCACACATTGATGGAACATAAACTTTATCACACTATTTAGCAGTATGAACATTCAGGTTGCAAATCAACCTGAGGGCACCTTGACTAACCTTTGGTTTTTTGGTTGATTTTTTTTTTTTTTTTTACTTTTTGCAAGAATATGTCCTGCTGCTGAACATCACATAGCATTGAAGGATGAGCCAGCAGCTATGCCTCATATATTCTTTCATTCACATAGAATGGTGAATTAACATATGGTTTTTTTTAGACATGGTCAGAAAATGCAGAGTAGAATTGAAAGAAATTAAATTAGGGACATCACAATTTATTTCCTTTTGATTAATAATGCTTGTCTTCTAGGAATTAAAACTTCAAGTCAATTTTGTATCCTGTTAATTAAATAAAACTTTAAGGACCAAACATAATGCAGAGTGCAAATTTCCCTGAACTATATCCATTCTATACCTATTCTATTCATGTGCTAGATGGGAGACACCAGAAGCAAAGGAGCACATCACTTTTCACATATCTGGTTCTGGCTTTTTCCTTTGAGCTTGCCAAAAAAAAAAAAAAAAAAAAAAAGACAAGGACAATATACCACTTATATCTCGCTTAACCCATAAGCCGGGGGTATTTTCTAGTATTGGAACTGAGTGAGGCATCTAAGGATCTTTGGGGGCAGGGTCCTAAATTCCTGTTGTAAGATATATATCAGCTACTGATGCTGGAGAATATGAGACATTTTACAAAGACATAATATTAGTTTCATGAACCAGGTAGTTGTCCACAAAAGCTCAGAATAATTTTAAAATAAATTTCTTAAGAATTTAACTAAGTACTGCTTCATTTAACATACCATTATAATTTAAGGTGACTGTTCAAATGACTTCACATAGGCCATTGCCAGCTGAACAAGCAGTGAAATATATGTGCTCCTCAAAGATTTGGGACATGCTCCAAGTCTTGTCACTGCTTCACTTGCTGCTAGATTCTAGCACACAAAATATCTAATGAGAGCTGTCACTCTAATGAAGATGCATTAGTTATATTGCAGATTACATCCAACACGGAGAATTACAAGTGATGCCTCACTGTCATTTTCCAGAGGAAACGAGGAACAGATACGGGTATTATTTGAAAAACAGAGCTCTTTAGATCCCTACTGGTAAGATCAAAACGTTTGTACCAATATAATCCCATAACCTTTTGAGCAGCTGCCAGAGGTTAGATGATTGGAAACTGCCCAGCAATAACTGGGTATTTTTAAGACCTACTAGTAGATCAGGTGAAACCTTAATGTAGGAGGGTGAAGAAAGAAAAAGAGGTGGGAAAATAGTAGCAGAAAGATTTCTTTATTAAACTAGAAGTATGTATAAGGAACTAACATCTGGACCTGTGGCAGAGAACAGTTTTTGTAACAGATTTATTTGACTGTTATCACAGAGATTTTAGTATGTGCTTAAATGCTATTTATATGTACATCAAGACCTTTTCACATTCAGAGCTGAGAAGGAAATAGGAACATAAACAAGTCAGATCTGTAAGCTATAAGTTGGAAGCATGATGGTAGGAAAACTAAAAGAAATCTAAGCAATCTGAAAAGGTGCAAGCAGAATAAAGCACTGATCTCAAGGAAAATATTTGTGACATTGCAGTTTGAAAGCAGAAAGGAAAGTATAAATAGGTTTGGTGAAAGGTGGGGGCTTGTTCTCAAAGCCCTTGGTAGTAAAAATTATAAATTAATTTCGGGAGAAGGATTTCATCCTTTCCAGTATTTAAAAGAAATCTAAGCAATCTGAAAAGGTGCAAGCAGAATAAAGCACTGATCTCAAGGAAAATATTTGTGACATTGCAGTTTGAAAGCAGAAAGGAAAGTATAAATAGGTTTGGTGAAAGGTGGGGGCTTGTTCTCAAAGCCCTTGGTAGTAAAAATTATAAATTAATTTCGGGAGAAGGATTTCATCCTTTCCAGTATTTTGGAAACATCCTTTTCCAACTGGAGCGGGGCAAAGTGTGAGGAGGAAGGAGCAGCAGAGATGTGGTATTATGAACTGACTGCAGGCCCCATTCCCCATACCCCTCCACTACTCAAGGTGGAGAGGAGGTAGAAGAGTCAGGAATAAAGGAGTGAAATTGAGCTTGGGAAGAACTAGGGAGTGGGAGGAAGGTGGTTTTAGTTTTGTCTTGTTTCTATCTATCCTACTGCCATTAAACTTAGTTGCCAATAAATCAAATTTATATTTCCCAAGTTGAGACTGCTTTCCTTCTGACAGTAACTGGTAAGTGATCTCCCTGTCTTTACCTCGATGCACAAGCTTTTCCATTTTGTTTTCTTTTTGTTGAGGAGAGGGAGTGAGAGGCTTGCTGGGTGGGGGTCTGACAGCCTGCCTAGATTAAGTCGCCACACTGGTGTTTTTTTTCAGTATCTTAGGGGGAAAAAAATTTAAAAAATTAAAGACATCTTGCTCACCTGATATAAAATGGACACAAGAATAAATGAACTGTGAACTGTCCAGTGTCCAGATTCTATCTCCTTCATTTGTTTTCAGGTAATGTATTACGAGCACCTCAGTTTCTATTCTTTCCTATCAACATAAAAGAGAACAGATAAATAAATAAATAAAATCTGCAGTATGAAGAGACTGAACCAATTTATTACTCTATTAGCAGCAGGTTAGTTACAGGTAGCAAATGGTACTTTTCCACTGCAAAGGATTTTGCACCATGTCCATTAGTGTCACATCTACATGTCTTTTAAATACCTCCAGGGTTGGTGACTCCACCACTTCCCTGCCTGGGCAGCCTGTTTCAATGCTTGACAACACTTTCAGTGAAGAATTTTTTCTAATATCCAATCTAAACCTCTCCTGGTGCAACTTGATGTCATTTCCTCTTGTCTTATTACTTTCTACTTGGGAAAAGAGACAAACACCCACCTCTTCCAAACTCCTTTCAGGTACTTGTAGAGTGATAAGATGTCCTCCTGAGTGTATACTTGTGATCCAAGTGCAGGACCTGGCACTTAACCTTGTTGAACCTTGGCCTTGGAATAAAATCTGCAGTATGAAGAGACTGAACCAATTTATTACTCTATTAGCAGCAGGTTAGTTACAGGTAGCAAATGGTACTTTTCCACTGCAAAGGATTTTGCACCATGTCCATTAGTGTCACATCTACATGTCTTTTAAATACCTCCAGGGTTGGTGACTCCACCACTTCCCTGCCTGGGCAGCCTGTTTCAATGCTTGACAACACTTTCAGTGAAGAATTTTTTCTAATATCCAATCTAAACCTCTCCTGGTGCAACTTGATGTCATTTCCTCTTGTCTTATTACTTTCTACTTGGGAAAAGAGACAAACACCCACCTCTTCCAAACTCCTTTCAGGTACTTGTAGAGTGATAAGATGTCCTCCTGAGTGTATACTTGTGATCCAAGTGCAGGACCTGGCACTTAACCTTGTTGAACCTTGGCCTTGGCCCATTGATCCAGCCTGTCCAGTTCCCTCTAGAGCCTTTCTACCCTCAAGAAGATCAACACTCTTGTTCAGTTTGTTTCTGTCTACAAACTTACAGAGGATGCACTTGATCCTCTCAGCCTGATCATTGATAAAATATATTAACCAGAACTGGCCCCAATACTGAGCTCCAGGGAACACCAATAATGACCAGCTGCCAACTGGATTGAACTCCATTCACCACAACCCTTTGTGGCACACTCAAACTTACTGAACATAGGCCAGAATAAGGATGTCATTAAGAAAGCCTTCATTATTAAAGGTTTTGTTGTAGAAATATCCAAAGAAACAGTCAGGAAAAAATAGAAGTTATAATATTGGAATACTTCAAGAACCATGAGGCCAATAAGACACATTAGCTTGACAAAAAAGCCATTCTAAATAGCAGGAACCATAGACAACAAACTACCTGTAGCAAGTCACAAATGCTGCACAAAAGGTACAAAACTAGTAACTAGAATACATTTAGCAAGCACACAACCTGAAAGAAGACAGAATACCATAGAAAAAATGAATTTATGGAAGATTCTAGGAAATTAATCTCTCCACTTTTCTGAAAGATTATGATCTTCTACTGATTGTCCCCACACTGTACATGAAACATTCTAGAAGGTAAAATCTGCAACACATTGTTCAAAAGAGCTTATGCAAAAATAAGGATTAATGGAAAATTGATTTATTTCATCTTAACTGTAGGAAGCACTGCTGGGTACTTTTGAAAAGAAGTATCCTATATCCTTAGTATTTAATTAGTTGTCATATCGTTAGAGCTCTTATGGCAGTAGTTTTTTTGTGTTGCATTAATACCTTCAGGTATTCAAGTCTTGTTGGTGAAAAATAGTTAAACACACGTTGGAAGCAATTATTCAGTCAGCCACAATTTAGACTATTATTGATTATATCTATGGATATTTAGGCATGTATCATGTATTTATTATTTATCTATTTATCTAACACATCTATGTAAAAAAGATCTGCATCATTTAGATCATCTCAGAAAGGCAGCTGATGCCCAGAGAACAAAAGGGAGGTTAAAAAAGGAGTAGAAGAAAACGTAATGGCTATTGCAGAAAGGACAGAGGAAGGTAATGTATGTTCTTGTATATTATTACTTTGGCCGGATATCAAGGTACACTCTACTTGTTAACAAAGAGCCACAGCAGAAACTTATGTCTATCCTCATAATTTCACCAGTCAGGAAAGGAAGTTGATGTTAATATGTTACTTTATTGGGTTAATAAACATATTCCTTAAGAGCTTTCCCTTCTTGAAGAATTAAGATTAGGTCTAGCTTTCCCAGCTTTTCATTGTATCTGATATTTTTAGATGACACAGTCATATTTAGAGTCAAATTCACAAAATGTTTGAATGGTCAGTTCCCTCAGTACAGAACAGAAATTTAAAGTCTTAGCTTCTATTTTGCACAAAATTATTAATTAAGGGACATATAAACCACTGCGAATATGAATGACTGATTACATTATATCAGTATCAGACATTAATACAGCATACATGAACATTTAATTAGGATGACTGAGACTGTAACAGACATCTGCTTAGATCTGATAAATAACACTTCCTGAAATGCTTATTCTTATCTTCCAAGGCACGTCAGTCAGTCTTTGATCAGCTGTATAAGAACTATATTGATCTAGAAAGTATGCAACCATAGAGCATGCAGCAATCTTTCTGGTAAAACAAGACATGCTGTGATCTCATAAAAACATGTCAGAACCATTTAATTCATGTGACAAATCCAACTGCTTACTTTTGGTAGATGTGTCAGTGCCTCATATATAGGAAGAATTCACAAGAGTTCAAAAGGTGAAAAAAGGTGAAAAGACCTCACAGTTAAGAAAGAGTTTCTCATATTTTCTCCTTGCCTTGCCTTGCCTTGACTTCCCTTCCCTTCCCTTCCCTTCCCTTTCCCTTCCCTTTCCCTTCCCTTTCCCTTCCCTTTCCTTCCCCCCCCAAAAAAAAACAACAAAAAAAATCCAAACAAAGCAAAAAACCCCCAACAAACCAAAAAGCATTGTAACAGGGCTGGTTTGATTCTCAGAAGAGCTCCTACTAGTCCAGAAATGTTTGTTTAAATGTTCCAATATACATATTGGAAATATGAAAGCACAGTCATATTGAAACATGACAATTCAGATAAGTCACTTCATAACTACCAGAAGTAGTTTTTTAATATTGATGTGAGATTTTATCTGACTTGTCATTGAGTCAACTGAGTAATGACTGCCAGTACTGTCATTTGGTGAGTTTTATCCAATACCAAAAACTTAACCAAAAACTTCATTGGCACTGCAGGAAATTACATGAGTAACCTTCTAACATGCATAGGGTTATGGCTCCACGTTCTTCAAAGATCTTTGGTACTGTCAACTTATAATTTTAGCTGTCTTATAAATGTATCAATTTTCCTATAAGTAAAGTTTATTTCACATACCTGAGATATGCAGCAATTTCAAAGATGGAATATAATTGCTAAATGAGAACAAACAGCAATTGCACTACAGCTATTCATGAGTCAGGACTATACTTTACCTGACAATATTAATTATAATATTAATTATAATA
>KL267685.1:2434-12895 GCA_000699545.1 Podiceps cristatus | reverse complement strand
TAAACCATGACACCATGACAATCTTTTAAGCTTCTCTAATCCTTAGTTTTATACAATTTTGTGGTTGTAATATGAAAAGTTTTATTAGATAGACAAAACAGTGGTGTACAGTATAGTCCACAAAGAGGATCAATCATGTTAGCACAACAGGTCTTTATTACTATGGAGATACAAAACATTTAAGTGGTAAGCTCTTTTTTTTTTTTTGCCTGTAGGTAACATGTATACACAGGGTTTGGAAGGTAGCTCTTTCCAGCTGTGTCTTTTGTTTGATAGACAAAACAGTTTCTTGTTAACCAGATCAGATGTGTAATAAATACAACTAATAGGTGGAGAGTGGAAAACAAAAACATGCTGGAATGTTACTGCTTAAAAAATAATAGCTTAAAGTAAAGAGCTGATTGGCCAGTCTGAGCTCTGTGAAAACTTACTGGATAGTAGCCTCTCTATTGCTTCAGGAGTGTTATGAGAAATAAATTTCATCTCCCAGCAACA
Source organism: Podiceps cristatus (assembly GCA_000699545.1). Lineage (NCBI taxonomy): Eukaryota > Metazoa > Chordata > Aves > Podicipediformes > Podicipedidae > Podiceps > Podiceps cristatus. The sequence goes on along the minus strand of KL267685.1, from coordinate 12,400 downwards.
GCAAAATTGTTAGGAAATATAGAGTAGGGCAAGCGTAAATTAAGTTGGTTAAACCCTGGTAAATGGAAATGAAATTAAAATCCTTAGAAATAAAGATGAACATCAGACAGAGCTGAATTTTTGAAACAGTAAATCCTGGCATTTTTATGTTGGATCACTGCAGGAGAGTAATCGAGGGGGGAGGGTGTACTGAGTTGAAAATTCAGTAGTACTACTAAGATAGCTAAAAAGACGAAGATTTACAATTTCGCTTGGAGGTAAGGGACTGCACAGCTGGTAGGCATTCCTACTAGTAGCTAACTCAAAGGCCAGCTGGCTTGCCATATGCAACCTGGTGCATGGAAAGAGGGAGTCAGGGCATAAGTTTCTATAGTGATTTGGTTGAATAATGTGGCTTTCCTCCTTTGAGTCAGAGGTAGTAACAGAGACAGGAGTTATCAGAGCATAACTAGCTGCCGATCTCTTGCACACGTGTGGTTACGGGCATGTTCTCATACTTTGGGCCATTCAGAATACAATGCTAGCATTTTTTCCTGCTTAGTTTTTCTAAGTGGCTGTGAACAAGCTTTGTCAAATAGCAGTTTTGGAAGACAGCAGTTACGCTGCAATAACAAAAGCCCACAAGGCCATAATAAGGGCAAGAAAGAGATTTAAAATAGCAATTTGACATGGTGAAAAGCCTTACTGTTACTTTAAGAAGATTTGAAAATCCTGCAAAAATGTACCAAAACTGATTTACAGAGAGAGGAGAAGAGATAAGTATGTGTTTGTAGCGGCCTTGGGACTGAACGCTTGCTTTGGGGATTTGACAGGAACAATTTGCAGATCACAGAAATAAAAAGCATGTGTAGTAAGTATACAGTTACATTTGACTGGAATGAAAAACAGAACTTCAACTTTTGTATTAAGGTTTTCTGCACTTTTTTTTTTTTTTATACCAAAATCACAGTTGTCATGTGTTTGCTAAAGTTGTTCTCTTCAGTGATAAATGTGCTTTTAAGCATCTGAAAATATGTATGGAAGTCAGAGAACAGACAGATATATATGATGTTCTACCTCTCTGTTTGTATCCTTACAGAGGCTTTTTTTGTTAGTTTGTTTTAAGCTGAAATAACTTATATGGCTATGCTAGTAAGCTTTTCATAATGAACTGTATGCTCCATAAAGGAAGTAGGAGAGGTAGGAGAGGAAGTCTGGGCAGGTGGTGAGTAGTGAAGAGGAATATTTTTCATTGGATTTGTTTACCAGTTTATGTAGACTGTAATAGTGTTAAACCTGGCAGAAAACAGCACTTCAGCAGCATCTGCTTAGGCATTTTAGCACCCAGTGTGTAGCATATGTGCTCAGCTGAACAGGGAATGGGGTTCTTCAGATTTTGTCTCTGCATATTCATTACGTGACTATGAATAAGGTGCTTCATTTACACACATATATCTTAAGTGCTATGATGTAGTTTTAGGAAAGTTGATGATAATAGACCAAACTTTCCCCTTCCCTTCCACTTGACCCCTCTTTTCCATGTTGAGTTTTGACCAGTCACAGCTGGAGATGGAGCTTTCCTGTAGGTCAAGGTCTCAATCTGGGTTGTGAACCAGTTTTTCCTTTCCAGTTCACTGCTGTTTGAGTGCTTGGGTTACGTCTCCTACTTCTCAGCCAAGGAGAGCTGGTGTTTAAGGATGCTGACAGCCCCTCTGCCTGCTCATCATCCCAGGAACTGTTGGTAGCTCTGCTAGAAGCAGCCATGGACAACTAGTAGAAAATACCTAATCAGGAAAGGAGTGAGTGAGAATCTATGTTTTGGTATGGACAATGAGGAGAAAAGAAACAGCCAATTTAAGATGAAAACTAATAAAGTTGTGAAAGGGTTGGTTTGTGTTACATGTTTCCCAGAAACCTCTGCTCAATAGGCTAGACTGTCTATTATGTTCCCAAATCATGTCGATGACATGGAGAAAACTATTGGGAAAATTTGCCTTTCATTCAGAACTGAGGAACAGGTGGAAAGGTTTAATCACCCTTTGCTAGATGCTATAGATTGAGCAATGTTTGTATTGGAATATGAAAGCAGTTTCTCTTTGCCCTTCTATCAAGACAAAGGTGGATTATAGAAGGCCTGATGTTCCTGGTTTATCTTTTGATCTCGAACTGGGGGGAGCTGATAACCTTTCACCAGAAAACTCTATCATTAGAACATTTTATTTATTGCATATGAGAGTAAGGTAGGTAGTTAAAATTGTAAAAGCATATAAAAATAGTAAGTTCTAAAAAATATGAGTTTTACCTTATTCTTTAGTTAACTTCTGATTTCTACTTAAAGTAATATGGAATGTCTCACAGGATGCTGGGGACTAGAATGTATTGTGAAGTCACTTAAAGTCTTGTCAACAAGGAGAATTTGGAAAGGGAAGCATCGTGCTGGAGAGATGTAGAAACAATAGAGAAAGCTTGGAATGAATTCAAGTTGCAGAAACAAGGGGGAGACCAATTAAATCATCCTTGCCAATTACTGTAGTGCTCTGAGTGCATAAACTCATATAGTATTCTGCTATGACTGTCTGCCAGGTTATCTGAGAGGATGTCCAGTTCTCCTAGAGGTTAACCCACTGATTGCAGTGATTGTGGAAGGGATGAGAGGAGAGAGTGAGTATGTGTGCGTGTCCGCAGCATAAGCAACCACCAGCAGATCTGTGTTAAACTTTTGTAGTGCTGTCACTTAGTAGTTTCTCAGAGTTACTGCAGAACAGAATTAAGACTGCACAATTACGTTTACCAGGTTCTTGTGGTTGTAACTGAGAGCTGAGAGAAACATTTACTTAACTATGTACATCTTCTCTGACATAAAATAGATTATACAATAAATAGTAAAATATTAACTAGAAAAAACAAAAAACAGTAGAAAATGTCATGCAGATATAAGACCAACGGATTAACATCTCTTCCTCCTGCATGTGCACACACTGTCAGTTGTAAAAATGAGCAGATTGACAGTGCTATTAACATAGATACTTATAACGTAGAAACTTGTTTGAACTGAGCTAGTTATGGAGCTTGAAGGGAATAATCTCCTGTATTGCTGTTCTTATTAACTGTGGGGTTCTCCTGTGTCTCTGAAAGATGAGCTTTTTCTTCTTTATTTGGAGACCTGGCGGATAGAAACTGTAGTGCCAGTCAAGATAGTTTGGATCAAATGCATGCTAAAGCAACATTGCTCCACTGAGCATGGGTGTTCTGCAGAAAGGTATAATGTGAGCTAAATTCTGCATGAAGGTGAGTGAGACCCTGGCAGTCTGCCTTCTGCAGTCTTCCCTAGGAATGGAAGATGGTTATCATTAGCACCTCTATGTAGGAGACAAGGATTACACTGTATGACAAGTATGACTGTTAGGAGAAAAATTGGAAAGCCATAGCTGAATGCTTTTGGGTAAGCAAAACTGAATTTAGTACTCTTGAGATACCTCCAAGCAATTAATTTTTCTCTTCTCCTTGCTTTTCAATATAAAAGTTAGACTAGCACAATCATGAAATAATATCAACCATTGTAGCCACTTGCTGCCCCAGCATAGGTATGCTGTTCACATGTGTTAAGATATACGGCAGAGAGAACCTACACTTCCACAGCCATGAAGATGCAGATTCTTTCTCTGTGCAGACAGTAGCACATGCAGGTATAACTGCAAAAAATGAGAAGATATCACAAAAAACCATTCGAATATTCGTTTTACTTTGAAGATTGAGGTGAGAGAGTGAAAATCTGAGTATTTATGAAAGTGAGTAAGGGAAGCAAGGAGGGGTCAGGGATGCTTTAACAGAATCATGTTTTTAAAAGTGAGTCAGCAGTGAATTTGTAGCAATAACATGGCACATGAAGACTAGCCAATTTCCAACAGTAAAACTAAAGATTTAGAATTACATAGACAAAGCTGTAGGATGGAAAGTGGGGAGGAAACTACTACTTTTGGGGTTTTTTTTTACCAACCTTTTACTGCAGGCTGGAACTGAGGGGAAGAAAGCATCATATACCTTGACCTTCACTGTGTTTTGCTGCTGCTTGTTTGATCCCTCTAGCAATGCTGATGCCTTAATTGAAAAATAGGTATTTTCTGAAAGTATGTTATAATCACCTAAACAGCAGTAATCCTAGCTGTTAGATAAGACACTAAAGTGTGTGGTCCTTTCCTAAAGGAGATGCTTTTCAGTTTTTGACTGTGCTCTACTTTTAGGATCACTGCTCAGTTTTACTCTTTTCAGCACTTTGTAATAACAGGCTGTTAAAAGCAGTTACACTGACGTGCTTACCGTCTGTCATGTTGGGTGCAATATGTGGATACCAATGGCAAAAAGTAAAACTTCTCACTTGTTCGATCTGCCCTTGTGACAGATGATTACTTTGTTGATACTCTTTAACCCCCTCAAAGTATAAACCAAAATACTATGTCTGCAAATTGCACAGAACAACGTTTTGAATAGAAAGAAAAGGGTTCTTGAGTATGAATGGCTACTCTTTATAAAATAAGCAAGACTAATAGCAAATTATTAACTGATACTTCAACTTTCACTTAATCATTGTGCTTTCTACTTACAGATCCTGATTACAGACCGCTTCCCAATACACATCTTTCCACATTTCTTTCTTTACCGTATGCTAGTAAGAACCAATGTAGAGTAAAGTTGAGCTGGGATGACTTTATCCTGTGCAAATGCAATTCACCCCAGGAAACAGAACTATGCAAGACCCTATTTCTCTCTGGAAAACCTTGAGCTCCTATCAATGACAGCCAAGCAGTACTGTAGCTGCTTGAATTTTAGTGGAGTTGAAACACTTGCAGCAAGCTTTTGCTTCTGTACTGAGCTGAATTCCATTTTTTTTTTTAATGACGTGTTTCATAGGAAAGGGCATAACTGAAATGTCTTGTCATGGCTTAGGATTCTGGCACCCCCTTTAAGACTTGAATCAACTTGTAAGTTTCTTTACTTTTAGGAAAAGATACTTTGCCATATAGAATACGTTTTTAGGAAAAATTGCAAATAGGCTTTTAGGAAAAATTGCAAAGAAGTTTTACTTAGGAACAAAATTGTCAGTATTTGATACAATGCTCAAACCAGGTAGGAAGTCTCTTGGTAATCTCTACTGCTGTCATGTTTTGGAGAAAGCTAAGAGCCTCCCTACCCTTTAACCTCACATAATGTGTGTACAAACATACCTAACTGTGTTATCTCTATTGAGTATGACCTCAGTCCATTGCTGCTAATTGTCTGGTGATAACTGCAGATTTGTGCTGTGATTTAAGCACATGCTGGATTTGCAGTGGTCTGCCTCTTAAAGTTAATGCTTCATTGGCTTTTATTTGCTGTTTTAGTAACGAGACAAATTGTGTGCTGTTCAGAGAACTCGTACTCAAAACATTTTGTGATTATTTTTAAAGCGCTCCCTCTTGACTTTTTGGATTTCAAAAAACAACCCTTATCTTACTGGGAGAATAGGTTTGTTGTCTTTTAGATGGGAATTTAGATTTAGAAATCTGCTATGCTCACAATTATTGCGGATTGTCACTGATGCTGATAATGCTGATAATGCTAAGACTGACAAAATGTGTACATGTGGTTGTGTGATGTATCCTCAAGCTCAGAACTTTAAGCTCACTTTGAAAGGAATAGTAGAAAGTGTCAGGTAATTGCTGCCTAGAAGGCAATTTATATTCATAGAAGCTTAGGAGCAGATGTGTGTGAAAGATCTCAATTTGTTTTTGTTTTGATTTACTTTGTGCCTTTGGGAATTTCGAATGTGAGGCTGGTTCAGGTTCAACTCCATAAGGCCTAGCAAAATGGAAGCTTTTTGTGGATAGAGCTGTGTCTTAATGGTAGTTCCCAGCCCTTGCCTTTCTCCTGATTTGGTGGGTGACTTAGAACAAGGTGTTACATTCCACCCCCTCCACCCCACCCCCACCCCGAATCCTCTTTAAGTTGGTGCCAATAATACTAGCTTCCTTGGTCAAACACTTTGAGGTAAACTAAGTTATTACTAATTAGTCTTGAGAAGTGGTTTAAAATTGGTTCTCATTTCCTCTTCATCTGAATACAAATGTGATGAGGTTCCATATTAATGTCATCCTTATGGTGATGAAACACTACTCCTGTAGACTTTTTTTTTTTTAAATTGGTGCTCCTGTATATTTTCTTGTAAATTGGAGGACCTTTTATCTCTTTAAAACAAACATCTCTCTCCAAAGAGCTGCAACACCCCCCCCCTTTTTTTTTTAGATGGGTTGAAGGACTGTGGGTACTAACAAGTGCCCAGTATGCGATAAATAAAACAGGATTTTACAAAATAGACACTGGACTAATTATCAAATTTTAGTTTAATTGCCGTTTGATAATTCATGTAAAAGGAAATGGCAAGGCCAGACTATGCTTGCTTAAGGGCTCTAAAAGATGCTAATGACCTGTCCATTTGTACTGATAGATGAAAATTTAAGTGAAATCTAATGTTTCTTTGCAGCTCTTGAGTTTTCCTCAGTTTTATTTAACTTGAAAGGGTGGAATTTCAAGTGAATGCAAGCCTTTATGTGTGTTTTTTATTGTTGGGGGAGGGGTGGTTGTTGTTTTGGGTTTTTTTTAGAGCACTTTCTGGGGACTTTTAGACTGCAGATTCAATAAAAATATGAAGTTTTACAGAGTTGTTTCTCATTATTAAGTTGATTCTCCACCATCTTTCTGTACTTTTCTCCCCAATATTAAGATGCTACGTACATATGTTGTAAGTTGTATTGTAGAGCTGTTTTTCGTAAGTAGTGTTATATCAGCATGTAAAGGGAGGTTTGTGCTGATTGACTTGGGCATTAATTTTGGTGGCTTGACTCTAGTATGAACTATGCAGAGAGAATTACACTTCAGAAAATGGTTAAGAAAACCAAAATTACTTTCCTCTTTTGTTTCAGAATTGCCTACACTAGATATCTGCAGCTACAGTACTTCCAAGTAAGCGGGGCTCCTTACTGCAAAGATCTTAGTTTGAATAAGCCACAGATACAAGATATATCTTGAGCAACTTATGGGAAGAGAGGCTGGGCTGTACTTGGGATCCTGTAAAATAGGACAATGATGACTAAATTTAGCAGGATATCTGCAGATAAGAAGAAATTTTGCTGATATGTGTACTATATAGACGAAGGGTAATAGAGAGAAGCAAATACTGTCATGGAGAGTCCTCAAGCTGCAGAGAGAGCTGCTCATAATTTGCGCATGATCCAAACCCACAAAAATAAGTATTTGAGGGACTGTATTATTCTTAACTGTCTAGGGTACTGTAGACTTAAGATACTGTGTTAGGGAAAATAAAACACATGGGATTCAGTAGAGCAGCATTATTTTAACCAGGGGAGGAAATAGTTTCAGAAAATTTTCCAGAGTTTGTTAACCTCTTCTAAATAATAGCTATTTTAGCTTCTATTAACCTTGAGTTGAAAGGAAGCTTTCTTTCTACTGTTAGTCATGTTATTGATGAGAGGGTGAATGAATAAACATTTTAAAGGATCAGAATGGCTGTGGTCTGGGACAATACACTGAATAAAGTACATAACTTCTTTCATGTCTTTATCACTTTTGTGTCTGCAGCTACTCATATAAAGTAATAGTATAAAACATTACCCAGTGACTGAGATCTTCACTTGGAGGATATTTGAGTAACAAAACAAATCAGTGCCCACATGCTTTTCTACAGAGGCATTTTTCTATCTGTTGATTAACTTCAAGGTCCAAGGGGTTAAATGTATTCTCAGTACTTAATTTACTACAACAACTGACTCAAACAAGGAAAAATGTGTAGGTGCCAAGGAAACTCTCCACAAGTTGAATAAGCTACTAGCCCCTGGGAATTTCATCCTGATACACATGGTACATATTAGGGGCTCTTGTGGGAAAATTGTATGTAATAGAATGTGAAGGAAAAAGCAGCATAATTCACAAGATGATCAGAATACAAATGCTTTGTTAAAGGAATTTTTACTGTAAGCAAAGAGCAGACAAGCAGAGGATCAAATTCAGTGGGAAAAGATGAATTAAAATTTAGGTTATACTATAAAAAATGCGTAAGTGAATCTTAACCAGCATGGCTGACTAGAAGAAACATGTAAGCCTTACTGTCTTCCTTAAGGACCAAAGCTTTTTCTATTCTTTTACATACCCTGTGAAAGCCAGCCAGTGTCAGCCAAACTTGGCAGAAGACATGGGAGTCTCGGGGATGTTAAGTTTTTCAATATATTATGAAAGTTGGTAGCTTGTGGAGGGGAGGACAGACCCAAATTAGTGTCACCAGTGAAGGACAGGCAACACAGGTTGATTCTGGCCTTTTCCACTGTCCCTTTTCTGACCCGTCAGCGTGGATACACATCAAGACGTCCCTGGAGAGGATGTCTGTACACATAGGCTATACACACCTGTACGAAATCTGGACAAAGTAACTCTGCTGATTTGAGAACTGCTTGTTACAGTTGGAAGTAGAGACGCTTCTCCTTCATGTAAGGCATTTAAGCTTTAATGGCTTTGATTTTTTTGTGTCCTTCTGTGGTGTAGCCACAGTCTGACAATGTGATGGAAGAAACAGTATTACAGACCTGTTATCTTGTGTGAAACTTCCAAGGCTGAGACTGCAACTTTCTTTCTGTAACTTTCTTGTAATGTTAGTTTTCTCAGCATGGGCAGCATATCTAGGGAAGGATGAACTATGCTTTCTTTCTAGTCCTTTTCCAAACCCTGTTACAGGCAGAAGAGTAAACTTGGAATCTCATTCTGAATTTCTGCTCTCGGATAGGTGAGAAAGAATGGGGAACAAAAGTGCTAGCACAGTTTGTCTGTCTCTTTGCTTTCTGATAAAGCCAGTTAGCTGCTGAGTAAGAGGATAAAGGAGCCCCATTTATAGAGAATGTCAGCTTGAACACGTGTCACAGGTTCAAAATGTGTCGTTATTAGTAACATCCGCAGGGAAGTGAACAGAGAAAGAGGATGAGCTTTAGGAGGTAGAAAAAATTGTTGGTGACTCCAAATACAGAAATGACATGTTGTCTCTGTGCTCCTTCCTCTGCAGGGGAGGGCTCCTCACACTCTTCCCCTGCTCTAGCCTGGGGTCCCTCCCACGGGAGCCAGTCTTCCACTGACTTCTCCAATGTGAGTCCTTACCAGGGGCTGCAGTTCTTTGCTATCTGCCCCAGTGTGGGTCCCTCCCATAGGCGCAGCCCCTCAGGCACAGATGCTCCAGCCCGGCCCCGCCATGGGGTCACAGCTCCTGCCCCAAACCTACCCCAGCCCAGGCTCCTCTCCCCATGGGGCCACGAGCCTTGCCAGGAGCCTGCTCCAGCATGGGCTGCCCACAGGGTCACAGCCTCCTTCAGGCATCCCCCTGCTCGATGTGGGGCCCTCCCTGGGTGTGGGTGGGTCTCTGCTCCCCTGTGGGCCTCCCCGGGCTGCAGGGGCACAGCCGGCCTCACTGGGGGATGCACTGGGGGCTGCAGGGGAACCTCTGCTCTGGCACCTAGAGCTCTCTTCTGCACCAGCCTTGGGGACTGCAGAGTTGGTTCTTTCACATATTCTCATTTCTCTTTCCCCTGCTCTAATCCCACAGCAGGCTTTTTTCCCCCTTCTTTTATATCTTTTCCCAGAGGTGCTGCCACTGTCACTGATGTGGAAGACAAGGCAGTGGACAGGGTAGGTGTTGACCCATCCACATCGGGGGAGGCACAAAGATCAAAAAGACCCCACACACATGTTACTACTGCCTCCATGAAGAGGAAGAGACAGGTAATAGTTGTAGGTGACTCCCATCTGAGGGGAACAGAGGGTCCGATGTGCCGGCCAGACCCTGCTCTTAGAGAAGTCTGCTGCCTCCTGGGAGCCAGGGTTAGAGATGTCACTAGGAAACTTCCTAGCCTGGTCCGACCCTCAGACTACTACCCCTTCCTGCTCTTCCAGGTGGGT